>NC_051168.1:140092489-140385631 GCF_013339725.1 Rhipicephalus microplus | reverse complement strand
GGGCTCCGCTTGCAGCAGCCGCTCTGCGGGCCCGGTTGTTCAGACACAACTGATCTTCCAGGTTCTCGTTGGCCAGCAGCTCCTCCCATCGCTCCGCTGTTGGATTTTGTACTGGTTGTAAGGCTGTAATGGCCTGACACTCCCACGTGACGTGGTACAGAGTGGCTTGAGCTGAACACCATGGGAAGAGAGGAGAGTATGCCGAGGGGTGCATTTTACTCAGGATGTGCAAATTTGGAAACGTGCCGGTTTGAATTTGCCTCCAGCTGACCGATTCCTCTTTATTTAGTGTTCGGTGTGGTAGCGAATAAGCTTTCCTAAGTCCTCTGTAATGGTTTAGGATGGCCGAATAGTCGCAAGGGACCGGAACGAGTTCCTCAGGGGTGGAGTTGGAAGGTGCTCGGCTCCCATACCCTCGAGCTACCGTATCCTCTGCCTGATTCCCCTCCAGTCCCATGTGGCCTGGAGTCCATATAATCCGATGCCAATCGCCAATCTAATCGTCGCCATCGTGATGAGAAAAAGCCGAGCGAACGACGCCTACCTAACCAACACCTAACCCACTGTCCGGCCGACGCTCAAGACGTCGTCCCATCGCCGCCGCGTAAAAGCGACGACGAACGCAGGCGGCCAGCATCCCGAGAATTTTCGGAACCAGCTACCACCCCCCACTACCCTTTATCTTCCTGTGTCGGACGCTGCTAGGACGCCGCGTCTCCCTCATTCAGACGTCGTATTACTGGCGTATTTTCGACTGCACCTATGTCCAAAGTAGCGCCGGGGCTGATTACTGGTTCAGGCATGTGTAGGGTTTCCGTCCGAGTCGAACGCCGTTGCATTGGAGCACCTATGACCGTATTTTCATCTGTGTCTTGCTTCATATCCCCCTCCTTGGTCGCCAAATCATGAGACGCCTCCACCGCTGCTTCCGACGCCGCGGCCCTCTCTGCTTCCTCTTCATCATCATCCTCATCAGCCTGACTACGTCCACTGCGGGACAAGGCGTCTCCCATGTTCCGCCAGTCGACTCGGTCCTGTGCTTGCTGCTGCCAATTTATACCCACAAACGTCTTAATCTCGTCTGCCCACCTAACTTTCTGTCTCCCCCTTACCCGCTTGTCTTCTCTAGGAATTCAGTTAGTTACCCTTAATGACCAGTGGTTATCCTGTTTACGTGCTACATTCCCGGCCCATGTCCATTTCCTCTTCTTGATTTCAACTATGATATCCTAAACCCCGGTTTGTTCCCTCTCTTATTGTCTCTCTGCTCTCTTATTGTCTCTTAAGGTTACACCTATCATTTTCCTTTCTATTGCTCGCTGCGTCGTCCTCAATTTAAGCAGAACCCTTTTTGTAAGTCTCCAGGTTTCTGCTCCGTAGCTAAGTACCGGCAAGATGCAGCTGTTATGGAATGTTGAGTGATAGTGGCAATCTACCTGTCATGATTTGAGAGTGCTTGCCAAATGCGCTCCACCACAATCTTATTCTTCTAGTTACTTCAGTCTCGTGGTTCGGCTCCGCGGTTATTACCTGTCCTAAGTTTTTTACAACCTCAAGTGCACTATTACCTATCTTGAAATGCTGTTCTCTTCCGAAGTTGTTGTACATTACTTTCGTTTTCTGCAGATTAATTTTGAGACCTACTTTTCTGCACTCCTTGTCTTTCTGCTTCCTCTTCATCCATCAGCAATTCAGTGTGGCTGGCATTCGTTGCTCGACTTGCTGCACTGGCGTAGGAACGAGTACAGTCCACCTGCTCATGCCCAAAAGTGCGACAACCAGCGCACCTGGGCACCCTGCAGTCGCTACGAAGGTGTCCAGTGTTCCGGCAACGCAGGCACAGCGGCGCTCTTCCTGGCACGACCACCAGTGCCGTGTCGCTCCCGAGACGCACCTGGTGGGGTATGCGATACGTAATAACGCCTTCTTTAGTAAAAGCCGAACGAATTTCGTGGTTGACTCAACTCCTTCGAAGTCTTCGCCTCTCCACTTGTCACTGATGACTTATTTTTCACCGTACTCCCGGAAAGCACGCCGTACAGTATCTGCGTTGACGTCAAAAGCTACCCTGGGTCGACGACGACGCAGGGCTGGTCTTTCACGGAGAGTAGGCCAGCGTTCAGAAGTGTCTTCGTGGCCTCATCTGTCTTCATGTTAAAAAGACATACGTGCGACATCTGATACGCTCCTATGCCGCTCGCCTCTTGAATGATGCCTATTTCCTTGAGCGGCTTTCGGAAGGCATTAATCCTGTACGGACGCGCTGCGATGTCACAGTGCAAAACCAACGCGCGTCTAAGTCCTTCTCCTGAGGGCAGTGGTGGCAGAATCAAATGGTCGCCCTTGGGAAGTGATGTGCACGAGAAACCACGGCCAGCGTCGGCCGCTGAAACAGCTCTTGACGAGCCTGCCATCCTGCGTCCACACGCGTCGGTGACCAGAAGCAGAATGTGTGGATTGTATGACATAAACGTAGTATTAAGTACGCATTGCGTATATATAGCCCCTATTTTGCAGGGACATATCTGGCACAGGAAAGCACTTGTGTTTCACGATGAATCATAACAAATTTGAATCTATAGCACTATAATATACTACCTGGTTACGTATGCTTGGGAACGTAGCACAAGACTTTCAAGCAGCCTTACTTATCAAAAATTGTATGTCATATTTGTTTTTTATAAAAGGGTCACGAAAAGGCATTTTGGACAGTGGCTGAAACAAGGTTATGCACTCTTTCTCGGTGCATTTTAATGTGTCACACGGCTAATATAGCAGCGTTTAAAAGGTAATATTCGTTTTTGGGGTTAGACGCTCCAAAACAATGATAATGTTTAGAGACACGCCGCAGTAGATTGATTGTCACTGTTTTCAGGGCTAATTGTGGCCATCTGAAGGCTTGATCCACTGGTCTCGTTAATATGTGCTGTAATTTAATAAGTTTGTTGTAATTGTCTATTGCAACTCGTGTACACTTGTTTATGGTTCGTTAACTTGTACTTCGCCGTTTCAATAATATCAGAATCACGTGTACATATCTCTGTTGCGTAATTTAAAACAAAATGTATTTTCTTGATCTATACATGTCTTCTGCGTCATTTTTTTTGTTTAATGATAATACGTCGGGACGATTCCTCTCATAAATCATCAGAATCAGAATCGCACACTATTTTGAAGAAAATAGCCAACGGCCGGGTGCCAAAAAGGTAGTAACAGGGCAAGAAAGGTAGTAACGCCTGCAGTTACTACCTCTTTCATTCCAGGTACAAACTTTTTACTAAACAGGTAGTAAACAGGTCGCAAAAAGTAACAGTGTCAGCTAGTAACTGTTTACGAACGTAGGTAGTAAACAGGTAGCAAAAGGGTATTAATGGTCCAAGTAAGGTAGTAACCACTGAAGTTACTACCTGTTTGCTTGCAGCTGCTACCTTTTTACTAACCTTCTTTTTTTAAGAGTATGGTGCACTCGGATAGGCAAGCTGGATCTGGAAAGCGCGCGAAAGCACGGGAGGACGAACATGCTCTTGATGACCATCAAAGCAGACCGTGTGATTGCTCGTAAAAAGAGAAGCAACCACTTAGATACCTATACCAATTCGTTGTCGTTCATTAGATAGTTATACCGTTTGGTGTATGGGCAAATTGTATTTTCGCGGCTTTAATGACAATATATACGGCGGAAAGCTCACGGCTGCGAGATTAACAGCTGAGAGAACATTTTTAGGGGGGGGGGGGGGCGCACTGCGCTCATCTTCTCGCTGCTCCCATCATCCCTCCTTTCCGTGCACGGGAGGAAACGCCTTTTATGTATTTTTTTGCTTTGAATAATCAGCGCACCTTTTCAAGAACACCACTGCAGCCATAATAAAAGAAAAGGAAACAGTGAACGCAGAAAGTAATACAGCGATAAAAATTCTCTCTGCACCTGTAACAGTAAAGCCTAAACTTTTATTACGTGTCATTGCATTGCATAAACGTAAAGCAAATGTTCGTGCCTGTGGCAGGTTGCTTTCTTTTTCAGGGCGTGCGGGAGCAGACAGAAAACTGCAAGATAATGCATCTTCCGAAAGAGCGCTTAATTTTGGCACGCCGAGCAGCACCTATCCTGCTGGCTCTCCGAAGGATCTTTCATTCAGAATCATATCATCTGTGAAGTGATTGCTGCAGATTGTATCCTTTGTGCTGGGCGTACTGTTTCCCTGGGTACCACTTTTGCCTGTGCTTTGAGGCGTTGGGGATCACAAGGAACATAAAATAAAATTGCCTTTTATTGACAGGGAAGGTAACCTGATCAAATTCTTTCGTAAGAATTCCGGCATGGCTACGTATCACTCAACAAGTTTGTTTAACAAAGGGGAATCATAAAATGCCAGTTAGGGAACGCATCTAAAACATGCCAACAACTCTTAAGTTACTACTTGGCCCGTTTTCCTCTAGTGAAAAACACGGCGCTCACTGAATGCTGGTGTTGCCGCCAGCCTCACCGCTTGCTATAGCGACAGTACGTAATTTTTTTCTTCTACTTTGAAGTTGCGCTGCTTTGCCGTTGGTGTCCGCTGCCGGCAGCGGTCCGGCGGACCCGCGTCGCTGTTACTATATTTGGCGCTTCTCTTGCACGAGGATCAGCGTACTCGTGCTCCTCTTCGAACACCACACAGAAACACAGGCCCACTTACTCCTTGGCGCGCACACCACACAAGCCCCCCTTAAGTCTTTTGTTCGTCCAGCAATGTGAACAAAAGGTGAATCTTGTGCGCGTCACATCGAAATTTGCAAACGCTACGTCAAGCAATCAACGCTCATTCCTAGGTTACACAGCACTCAAACTAGTGGGTCCTACTCGAAAAAAAGGACACGTAAGCTACTTCAGCAATAGTCTCTAAGCCTTTTGTGATGCCAACGTTTAACTTCCCGCAAGCCCTCGTGTGATTGGTGACGAGCAGTACAATGAAGTCTTTGGAAACTATACCTCTCGAATTCACTGTACCGTACTTTCTGCGTAAGAAGCCCCACTTCTTTGCATATTATGGAATGCGATATCCCATTATTTGTTCACGTCAGTACTACCCGTTTTCTTACGCCCAAAGCACTGCGCTGCTGTACAAGGGTTTTACAGAAATTTAGCGTTTTTCTTTTAATTGCTGAAACTTCGCTGGGCACTAGGCACGCCACCGCTCTCTAGTGCATCTGATCCGTTTTGCTTTTTTCTTCGTTCAAAGTGGCTTGGACTAGCTGCAGGGTGCTTCTGCATACATGACAATAAAGTCTTTTCAGTGGCTGTTCAGAGGCGGCATTGACATCGTCACCTCCTTTGTTTTCTAGTGCTCAACAAAATCAGTTTTCTTGCTCTCCTCTCCAATAATGGAAGCTGTCTCCAGCTGAAGCGACAACCAAGGCAGCCGATGCTGGGAAAGCAGACGTCGCATATATGCGTCCTCATGGTAAGAGCAACTGCAGCATGAGTATTTTGTGTTGCCCTGCTGCTGAGTTTGAGGGATGATGTTAGCCGGCTTTCCTGTTTGGATTGTCGACTCCTCTAAACTCACGCAGGCTTCCTCATGCTTGCGTGCTTCTTTTCCGATTGTCGGCGATGCACCGCTTGATTCACTTTTTTTTTTGGAGGATCTCCCGTGATGCTGACGCTTGTACCCTCTATAGAGGCATACAACACATGTGTCGTAGACGCACACTCTTCACAGTGAGTGAACCTGCTGCAATACAGTCTCTTTTCAAGTAGGCGTTGGTGACCGCAGTAGGGTCATTCTTTCCCACTCCTTTCTCAACTATTGTTGGAGAATGTGTTTCCGACCGGAATATTACCGGTCGCCGGTAATATCGGGAATATTCCGGGAATATCGGGCGCCCGGAATATTACCGGCAATTACCTCGTACGCAGGGCGTTCCGTGTACTTACCAAGCAGCTTCCCTATGTAGTATGGTGACGACAGATACACCTGTGGATAGATATGCCTGGGGTGGAGGGGACGTCGCTTGAGCTTCCACAGACAGATATGCCTGTGGAAGCTCAAGCGACGTCCCCTCCACCAAAATGATCTTACCACTACGTCCCGTTAACACCGCGACAGGCACCAGACTACGTTGGACAACTGCTGTATTGCTGCCAGTATTATGTAACACCGTCATCTTTTGTCCGAAAACATATCCTAGGGACGTAGACATAGACCTTTGGTAAAGTTTCATTCAAAAGTTTCCTTTACGTCGATAACTGTTGCCGCTCGCTACCACACCTGAGCATTGGCTCGCTCATGTGTCATCTTGTCCTTTGGTGTTGGTAAATCCCCTGACTCGTCAACCAGTACGTCTGCCGCACGACGCATGGGCCTGCTGCGCTTACAGCTAGCCACAAGATGTCCCACCTTTTTACAAGTCTGACAAAGGGTGCCCAGTTTTTTGAGCGACATTCCGAAGCGCCGTGTCCGACGCGGTCGCAAAGAAAGCGTTTTGTTTGCGGCGATTTTGGAGAGTCCTTGTCGTATCGACATTCGCCTTGGGCAGTAGGGTCTCCGAGCTTCTCTCGGAATGGGCACAAATTTGATCGTCGCTGAGCTTCCATGAAATGGTCACATGCTTCTGACATTTAGTGCCACGGTCTTGCAGCTCCTCTCTCTCATAATTACTGCCAGCTTGTCAGAACAATTCTTGAGGAACTGCTCTGCGACAAGAAGGTTCCCGATGCTGTCAAACATTTTATAAATACCTGACATTTTGATCCATCAGTCGAAGTAACCCTGAAGACGAACAGCAAACTGGCTGCATGTTTCGAGGTATTCGGGCCTACACGACCGAAACTTCTCGTGGTACCCATCGGCCGTAAATCGAAATCGCTGCAGTAAAGCTTTCTTCGCTTTCCCATAGTCCAATGAGCCTGTGGACGAGAGACGTTCGTTTACTTTCAGTGCCTCGCCCGCTAGACGCGTGCTCGGTGCGGCAGCCCACTTGTCTTTAGGCCAATCCTGCCCTTCTGCAACCACTTCGAAACTCTTGAAATACGCATTGAGGTGGTCTCGATTTTCATCAAAAAGAGGCATAAAGTTTTGTGGACATATTTGCAGAGGCCGAAAATGATTGTGGATGGCACTTAGTGGCCCACGTCCACTCAAACCTGCTTGCTCTTTTCCCTGGCGCAGGCGAAGCAACAGAAGTTTCTCTTTGCGCTCTGCTTTCTCACGAGCCAAATTTTATTCCTTTTTCCAAGTGCACTGCTCGCGTTCGGCCTGCTCGCGTCTTGCCTCACGCTCAGCAATGCGTTCCACTGAGCAAGTGCCTTCTCCCCCCACCCTCTTATGAAGCGCCTCTCCTGTTAAGCCTAACCTTTCACCAATGCTCACTATGTCTTTCAAATCCATGTTCATTGAATTAAATACTCCAATCAGTCTCGTCCTGTCACGAACGACATTGTATTGATAAAGGTTCATTTTGTTTCGCTTTTCTGATGCAATGGTTGGGACCGTGATCGGCCCCTACAAACGACGAGGCTGTTTGCAGGTTTATGAAGAACACTTTACAAAAAACATCGACGAATGAGCACACACACAAAGACAGAACAAACAAAGCAAATTGTAAAAGCGGAGATCTAACTACAAACGTTTCTGAGGAGCGAATCGTCTTTGCGGCGGTACATCTCGGTGTATGGAGGATCACCCTTCAGACAGATGAATACGCCGGGCGATGCGAGTTGAAGAGTGACGCGGCATGCTTTCAGAGAGTTCAGCAACGCCTTGTGCAAGGTGACGAAGAACGTCTTGCCGCAGATAAGTGTCGTAGGCAGAGGACGTCAGCGGTCACGGGAGTCCCGTAGCACCGAATCGAGGATCACGTCCCAAAGCGTCGACACTCGGGCCCAGTCACCCGACTGCTTCGAACGCCCAGCTCCATCTTCCTCTTTCTTTCTTCACTTCCTCACTCTACCGCTCGCACCTCTCTTGCGCGAGAATCAGCGTCCTCGTTCTCCTCTTCGAACACCACACACACACAGGCCCACTCACTCATTGGCGCGCACACCCCACAACATTTGATTATGTTGTTCTGCTTGGGTATTTGCGCTTTCGAGCTAGACAATGCTTTTGAGTTTATAACTTCCCCGTACCTGATGAAATTCTATGGAGATGGTGTGATCGCAGCATCCGATTATAACAAATGCCTTTGCCGCACGAATCAGGAGTGATCTCCACGCTGAATGAGCCTCTTCCATTACCAAAATTGAAGACAGTGACTCGTATGTTGCTAGAGGGGGCAAGCCAGAGGCACATTACAGGAAGATATAGGTATAAGATAAGCTCTTGCTGATGAAATCTTGCAGCTTACTAAGTTAGCATGTTAGGAAGGTAAGCCTATTAGTGATTTTGTGATTTATTATCTTATGGCAATTTACATGTTGACAATCATGTACTAAAAACTAGACACAAGTATTTGACGGATCATTCTGCATGTCTTTTTAGAAATACACAAGAATCCGTCAGGATACTGCCCGGCCAGAGTGGATTTTTCGTGTCAATATTGAGTATTAGTGTAATAACACCATGTTCGGAATACAACAGGTGTTTTTAAACGTATTATGTTACAGGGGTTAGAACGGTCCCATAATCCGCGGCAACAATTTATTGAAAATATTTAACGTACATCTTTTTAAAAAGTCTTTGAAAAAAATCGGCAGATCCAGTGTACTTCGGGAATCGATGTTATGCGCAGCATGATGTTAGAAGGTGACTGAGCTGTAATGTTTTTCATTGAGCGACAAGTTACGAAGTGGCGCTAAAGATATGCACAAACGCACGCACAGACACATGTTAAACAACCGAATACGTTTGTTTTACATAACTAGTTGTACATGAATATTATCAACATCAGAAGCTGTAAGCTGATATGAAGCGGTGTTGGTCGTAAGGATGGTAACCCTGCAGAACTCCTACATAAATGAACTTCAGCGCATTCCGCTTACCTAAAATTTACGTTATGCCGGCATGAAGGCTATATCTCAGGAGTACATAAATTATGTTTATAAAATTGTATAACCAGCTATGCAACCATATTTGACGTTTCCCGAACATTAACGTCTATTTTGAAAGTAGTTGCGAGACCTGGCGTGGCTCTGTAGTTATCAAATTGGTTGCACATAAATAAGTTACAGTTAATGTGTACAAAAGTTAGTATATATTGCTTTCGCCAAATAAAAAAGCACGTATTATAAAACTGCATTGAAGTTTCGGGAGCTGCACTGGAACACGTGCAAACACTCAAATTTTTCGGTGTATGGTTCACTCTAAGCCAAAACGGAGCAACAGGGGTATAGGGGTTGCTCCTTTCAGGGAGCAATTGCATTGCCACTCCCATTACTCTCCTAAAAGGAGTAACTGCAGAGGGAGGAACCGTTGCTCTCCTTTCAGTTCCTCCTTCGGGGGATGAACAGTTACTCCCTCCAGTTCCTCCCTGCAGACCAACAGTTACTCCCTGCCGACCAACCATTACTCCCACCAGTTGCTCTTCTAAGAGCAACAGTTACTCTTTACCGTTCCTCCCACGTGTTCGCAGTTACTCTTTGAAAACCAACTGCACATGCTTCCAGTTACTCCTTGGGGAAATGAGTATTATCTCGAGTATGCTTGTCACACGCTTAACACATGGCGAGAGCTCCTTGGAAGAGCACTGCTTGGGTGCTTCTAACACAAAAAGTGGACAATATTGAAAAGAAAATAAATGCTTTATTGTTCTTTTTATGAGGCGACGTGTGACCACACGTAAAAGTAGACTTCGCCACACCACAGCCAGCACTAAACAAACACCATAATACATCAAAGGTTTTCTGCGTCATCCGTGGAAAAACAATCTTGAATTTTTAGCATAGGGCAGTCTGTGTCATCATTGGTGAGAGAAGGGCAACATCTCCAATTCTGAAGAACTCAAGTTTCGCAGCTGGTGTTTCCATCAGGCTAGTGCAGCAGAACGTCACCACAGGCATACGTGAAGCATCTCACTGCTGCAAGAAAAAAAAATAGAAGTGTGAGGTTAAACATGCCAGAATCAATTCATAACAATGAGTCACACACGCTGCAGCAGCGCTTACATTCTAGGATGTCTACTGCAAAACGAAATGTGAAAAAAAGGAAGGTTCGGCCAAACGTTACTTGGCAAGCCATATAAATGCTGATGTGGTAGACGCTCTTCACATGATGTCTCAGACAGCAATATTCTGGAAGAAAATGTGCAGCACCTCAACAAGGCATATTTGTAGCAGTTAAAGATACCCTTAGGTTCAGTTAACTTGTTTCCTATACACAGCTGAGTGACATTTCTATGAGCCCATTCACCATGGGCATTCTAAATGAGGTCATGTGTGTGGCAAATAACACGTACCGTCCGCTCATGTTAAAATACTTATTTAGCTCGTGCACATAGTTGGTCTCAATTCCACTGTTCTATCATACGCTGCTGCGTCTTGAATTGTGCAATACCTGTAGGCACAAGCCAAGCATGCAAAGCCTGCTTGAAAGCAACCATTTGCAGAGGCTACATGATAATCTTCAGTATATTTCTTTGTACCTGACGCAAACGGCTGGACAAAACTATAGACAAATAAATGTAGACCGTGCTACCTTCAAAGAATGCTTTAAATTTAGAAAACTAGGGTGCATTTGTTCACTCGGTTGACGAGTCACAGCCACGAGATATGTAAACGAAGCAATATATCTTAAGGCATGCACAGATATTCTGATTCTTTGTTTGACAGTGTCACAGATAGCTTGCCAATACATATATATTTGAGAGCAACAGGATGTGAAGCTTTTATTAGCTCAACGTCTTGTTGGTTCACAGCCAAACAGGTTACTGCTTGTTAGACAAATTGGAATAAGCACACCACGGTTTCCAAAAAAAAAAGCATTATTAGAAGTTAGCTCCCGGTGTGAATGTGCCTATTTATTTTGTACTGCCTTCTACATGTGCCACAAAGACATTTGTTGAGGATGTGCTACCAGTCAAGCCAAGATCGCATACTTGGTCAATGTAATGGAAATACAAACATTAGAAACACTGCCACCTCTAGTAAGAGCATAACACTTCAGTATCTTGGACTAGCAAAGAGGTGCACAAGAAGTTAAGCCCACTCTTGCGGAACTTTGAACGCGAATATTTCAGAGTGGGGGAGGTCAACATGCTGTGGCACTTTTAAACCCACGAAACATCTGCAGAAAACAGGGTACAGGCAAGTCAAGAAACGCTGTTATGAAGGCCTGCGCATGGACAGCTTTGTGAATCTAGGCCCAAGTGTTATGCTTTGTGCAAGGCAAAATCCATGTAAATAGGGAAAGCATACTTTTAGGAGTGCCAGCGTAAACAAATCTTGGCAGTTGGCTTTTTAGTACAAACAGCAATCCCTGCAATGAAAACAAACATTTTATCTTAACGGTAACAGTGTGAGCACACACACGGGCCAGCGGAGCCATGTCGAATTGTCAGTGCCAGTGTAACCATGTGGCATAATGAACTATTCTCTGGCCAACACATGCACAGTTTGCCCCTAAAAAGCGATGCTTTCATATACGTAGTACAAAAAGTCTGCACTTACCAAAATTCACTTGCTTTCTGTACTTTAGCATCGTTGGGAGCATCTTTATCTGCAGTATAACCAAATTTGTGTCATATCCCTGAAAAAAAAAGTAAAAGACATGCATCAAATATTGTTTCATTTGGTAGCAGTGAAGTCAGTTAAGAACAGCCAAGTGGGAATCAGCCTAATTATGTGCATGCGGCAAATCCCAAACAGCGTTATTGAGGTTGTCGAAATTTTCGTCGATTGGTATTAACGTCGATATGTGACTTCAACGGCATGCCAAGTTTTCACAGCGCATAAAGATTTCATGATGCAGAATAATAACAGTGCTAACGAGAACATACAGCATTTATGATTGTCTTTTACAATATTCAGTTTTGCTAAGGTTTTGCATCACTAAAGAAATCTGAAAGATTTGGGTCATTCCTTCTCCAATTGTTCTGTCAATATGTAAACAGAACATGTAAACTGCTCGCTTGAGTGTGCGCTTATAAATAGTACGTTCAGCGCAGAGGTGAAGCAAGTGACGCAGTGATGTGGGCAGATTTTTTTTTTTTTTTAGGCGTGCGGGGAGGGGGGGGGGGGGGGGGTCCGCTTATCTGAATAGGCCGGGCAAGCGAATATGGTCGTCAATTTGGGCTCCCTACGCTCGGCCTAAAAAAATTCTGTGCGCAACCGCCTGGCTATGCCAGTAAAGTGATGCGACAATGATTTGTTCACTTACTGATTTACATACACTTTACATCTCTAAAAAATGCGGCCCAAGGCCCCAACACTCAGCCGTTAACATTACATAAAGCCAATGGTAGAAAAGTGCCAGTATGAATGCAGCTACAACCCCACCCTAATGTTTTTTCAAGCGAGGTAGTGTTGCGGAAATGAACTTTTAACTGCAAAAGTACACTGGCACTGCAGTGGTGACAGGGGAAGCAAGAGGGTATGCAGGCGGTAATAGAGGTAATTTAGTCCGATACGGCTAGCAATGGATACGGTGAATAAGAGCAAATCATTTCTCTTTCAATAGCGCAACCACTCAACAATGTATTGTAAAAGCATTAAATGTTGCTGGAAATGCCACTCACCTGCACGCTGATGCATGCACAGTCCTTTGTCCGACGAGCGAACAGGCTTGCAGATAGCTGAAGACGTGTTTACGATGTGTTTGTTCCACCCAGCAGCAAAATCCACAACTACCTCGCGCTCCATAAAGATAGATATACACTAACCTCCATCACGAATAAGTAGAAACTCAAATCTGCGACACACACACACGATCAAAACACAGCTGACAAGCTCGCACGTCCATGTGCTCGCCAACCTCAGACCATATGAAAATGAGTAAGTAGTGCGAACGCGAACCTAGTTGCGCCGAAAAAAAAAAAAAAGAAACGTCGAGCAGTGGCAGCACAGGCGTCAGCGCAATAATTTCAGTGTGTTCTCCTAATACAATTATAAAAAAAAACTGAGGTACACTAAAACTCATAAATACTGAGCAAGTGCCTTCTCCCCCCACCCTCTTATGAAGCGCCTCTCCTGTTAAGCCTAACCTTTCACCAATGCTCACTATGTCTTTCAAATCCATGTTCATTGAATTAAATACTCCAATCAGTCTCGTCCTGTCACGAACGACATTGTATTGATAAAGGTTCATTTTGTTTCGCTTTTCTGATGCAAGGGTTGGGACCGTGATCGGCCCCTACAACGACGAGGCTGTTTGCAGGTTTATGAAGAACACTTTACAAAAAACATCGACGAATGAGCACACACACAAAGACAGAACAAACAAAGCAAATTGTAAAAGCGGAGATCTAACTACAAACGTTTCTGAGGAGCGAATCGTCTTTGCGGCGGTACATCTCGGTGTATGGAGGATCACCCTTCAGACAGATGAATACGCCGGGCGATGCGAGTTGAAGAGTGACGCGGCATGCTTTCAGAGAGTTCAGCAACGCCTTGTGCAAGGTGACGAAGAAACGTCTTGCCGCAGATAAGTGTCGTAGGCAGAGGACGTCAGCGGTCACGGGAGTCCCGTAGCACCGAATCGAGGATCACGTCCCAAAGCGTCGACACTCGGGCCCAGTCACCCGACTGCTTCGAACGCCCAGCTCCATCTTCCTCTTTCTTTCTTCACTTCCTCACTCTACCGCTCGCACCTCTCTTGCGCGAGAATCAGCGTCCTCGTTCTCCTCTTCGAACACCACACACACACAGGCCCACTCACTTATTGGCGCGCACACGCCACAACATTTGCTTATGTTGTTCTGTTTGGGTATTTGCGCTTTCGAGCTAGACAATGCTTCTGAGTTTATAACTTCCCCTACCAGATAAAATTCTATGGAGATGGTGTGATCGCAGCATCCGGTTATAACAAATGCCTTTGCCGCACGAATCAGGAGTGATCTCCACGCTGAATGAGCCTCTTCCATTACCGAAAATTGAAGACAGTGACTCGTATGTTGCTAGAGGGGGCAAGCCATAGGCACATTACAGGAAGATATGGGTATAAGATAAGCTCTTGCTGACGGAATCTTGCAGCTTACTAAATTAGCATGTTAGGAAGGTAAGCCTATTAGTGATTTTGTGATTTATTATCTTATGGCAATTTACATGTTGACAATCATGTACTAAAAACTAGACACAAGTATTTGACGGACCATTCTGCATGTCTTTTTAGAAATACACAAGAATCCGTCAGGATACTGCCCGGCCAGAGTGGATTTTTCGTGTCAATATTGAGTATTAGTGTAATAACACCATGTTCGGAATACAACAGGTGTTTTTTAACGTATTATGTTACAGGGGTTAGAACGGTCCCATCATCCGCGGCAACAATTTATTGAAAATATTTAACGTACATCTTTTTAAAAAGTCTTTGAAAAAAAATCGGCAGATCCAGTGTACTTCGGGAATTGATGTTATGCGGAGCATGATGTTATAAGGTGACTGAGCTGTAATGTTTTTCATTGAGCGACACGTTACGAAGTGGCGCTAAAGATATGCACAAACTCACGCACAGACACATGTTAAACAACCGAATACGTTTGTTTTACATAACTAGTTGTACATGAATATTATCAACATCAGAAGCTGTAAGCTGATATGAAGCGGTGGTGGTCGTAAGGATGGTAACCCTGCAGACACTCCTACATAAATGAACTTCAGCGCATTCCGCTTACCTACAATTGACGTTATGCCGGCATGAAGGCTATATCTCAGGAGTACATAAATTATGTTTATAAAATTGTGTAGCCAGCTATGCAACCATATTTGACGTTTCACGAACATTAACGTCTAATTTGAAAGTAGTTCCGAGACCCGGCGTGGCTCTGTAGTTATCGAATTGGTTGCACATAAATGAGTTACAGTTAATGTGTACAAAAGTTAGTATATATTGTTTTCGCCAAATAAAAAACCACGTAATTATAAAACTGCATCGAAGTTTCGGGAGCTGCACTGGAACACGTGCGAACACTCAAATTTTTCGGTGTATGGTTTAAAGAGGATCTGTCACGGAATACTCTTGTTACTATCTTTACGGTTTATCCAAGCAAAATTACTGGTTGTTTCTACAAGATACGTGACATTGTACACATGTGGTTAAACTCTAGGTTTTCGTACTGTACACAAGCATGGGGCACTACCTATACCGCGAATTGTAAGAAACTTGTTATCTTACAAAAAAGGGTGCTCAGACTTTTCGAAAATTACCACAGGATTAAGCCACATCATTTGAGTTCAGAACTTTTGTTTCTGCGATATGCTCGACTGAATGCCTCTCACATCTATTCATAAATTATTGCAACACATAAAATGTAATGAGCTGCCCATCGCATATCAGCCACTAGTGCAAGCTCATTAACCGCTACGTAAAACACTTATTCTAACCACGCGGACAAGAATTCATTATGGCAGACAGCACATTAGTTATCAAATCCCGGCATTGCAAAATCGTCCACAATTTACTGATTTCAACAGATTTACTAAGAGTTTGCATAAAACCTTATGAATTAAAAACAAATTGAATATAGCTAGCTTCCTTCCAATTCCTCTAATCTTCTCAAAGTATGCTTTCATGGAGTGCTACTGATGTTAGTGATGTATACTGAATGAGAAAATGTGTTCAAGTTTTGCATATATGATATTGCTTCGTGTCATTTGCTGTTATATTTGTTATATCGTAGGATGGTAATGTACTAGATGCCTTTGTCACACAAATAACCTGTTCGCGGCAGCCAATTTGTGAACGAAGCAGGAGCATTGGTCAGGCCTCGGTGCCTTTTGCTCGTGCCACTTCTGTGTAATGTTACAGAATGAATAAAGCCTCATTATTACGATAGTAAATATAAAAATATTGAATTCAAGGCCAAATGCTGGTGTCGGATTCCTGCTGGAACCCTGACATTTATTCTTTGCATTCGTTGGGTAATGCTGCCGGTGTCAGCCTTTTCTGGGTACGGACAGATGGACGGACGGGTACATGGATGGACGGACAAGTGGACGTATGCATGGACGGACGGATGAACAAATGGATGGCGTGAGTGATCATGTATTGTGCTGTAGTATAGTTGATTACACATAAACTCGTTCGTTTACACATATGTTCTCGTTTTTTTGTACATGTGTTCAGTTTCAGTTTGGGTCTTGTGAAGCGTGATGAACGCCTACTGAGTCGGCCTTTGAAAGCTTCGCCGATAATAACTGGCATGGTCAGCGTTAAACTTACGAACGACAAAACTAAATGTCATAGCCCCAGCAGGAATCGAGCCCCAGCATTCTGCGTGCCAATCAGGTATTCCACGACAAAGCCACGCCAGCTCTCGGAACTGCTTTTCAAGTAGACCGTGATGATGTTCGTGAAACAGCAATTGTGGTTGCAGTGCTCGCTATCCAATTTTATAAACAGTACATATGTACTCCTATCAAACAGCCTTCAAGTGGGAATAACGACAATTTTAGTGAAGCTCGAATCACTGAAGCTCATTTATCTAGCAGACTTCATAGCCTCAATTCTTGCTGGCAAAGCGCTACATATCAGCTTACCGCTTGCTGATACCCATGTGGCTCTTGGCATCGTTTCGCAACAATAAACACGTGAATGTTTAACGTATGTCTGTGCATACAGCATTTGTACATATCTTTAACGTCATTTCGTAACGTCTCGCTCAATCAAAAATTACAAGAGTCACCATCCCCTTGCATGCTTAGCAAAACATTGATTCCCAAAGCACATAGAAACTGCCAAAGTTTTTCATGTCATGACCAGCTAGTCATAATCATCAAACCGTCCTATACCTCCCATACTAATTTTAGTTTATTCTGAGCTGAGAGGTGATCACCAGATCATCCAGACGTATGCAATAGATAGATAGATAGATAGATAGATAGATAGATAGATAGATAGATAGATAGATAGATAGATAGATAGATAGATAGATAGATAGATAGATAGATAGAATAGATAGATAGATAGATACGATAGATAGGATAGATAGATAGATAGATAGCTGATAGATAGATAGATTCTCTGTCATGTTAGCAAAGAACTATGGTCTGGGGCAGATAGGAGCGCTGCTTAATAATAGATTATTTGTACCACGCATTAGCCTCTTTGAATGAACCAACTATGTTCGAACCTTGGGTGCATTGCAGGACCTATTGCGCGCTTACACTCTAAGGCAAAAGGGTGTTAAAAGGGTGTGTGGTTCGTCCTTTCGGGGACTAATGGGGCTGCCACAACCATTGATCCATTTAAGGACTAACGGCACCAGGTCTAACAGTTAGTCCCCACATATGAGCTCTAGGGACTAACAATTAGTCCTCCCATTTACACCTTAGTGAGTAACCGTCAGTCCCACAATTCACCTCAAATGACTAACATTTAGTCCTCGCATTTGCACCATGTAGAGCAACTGTTAATCCCCACATTTACACCTTACCGGGCAATCGTTAGTCCTCACAGTTGTACCTTGCCGGACGAACAGTTGATCCACTCATATACTCCAATCGAATGAACTTTTTGTCCCCAGTTTAAACACTGTTTTTTGTTTATTTTCCGCCAGGCCTAATACTTTTTTTTTGCTATTTTTCTGCGCAGTGAGCAACAAAATGCGCAGAAAAAAACACGCAAAAAAGTAGCTAGCCACCTACGTGTAACTGCTTTCCCAGTCACGGCAACAACTAACGACAAAAGTAAGACATCGAAATCTTTTATTTTTCTACCTACACATGAAGTTTCTCCATTCTTTAAAGTGAGTTCATGGGTAAGTGTACAAGACCAGTCTCATTGTCAAATCTTGTTCTTTCCTTGGGGAGCTCATCCAATGGAAGCAATAGATGACAGGCATTGCAAACGCCAGCGCACACGGCCTTTTGCCTGTTGTGTTCCCACGGCTGCACGTAGAATAATATAGTAAAAATAGTTAGGCACACGTGACAGAAGATGAAGATGCACGCATATGACAAGTACATGCACGTTAATATAAAAACAAGCGTTAAAATATGACCCACTAATAACTTTACCTTCACATCTCACACAGTCCTTCTGAAGCTGCTCTTACGAAATAGATGGATGATAGGCATCGCAGACGCCAGCGCACACAGTCTTCAGTACGGTGTGTGCCCACGGCTGCACAATAAGTATGTAAAATAGTGAGTCACACGTGACAGAGGATGGATTCAAAGGCACGGGAGAAATACGTGCAAGGTGAAATGAAAACATTTCACCTTGCACGTATTTGAGATATGACATGCGTAATGTCACACATCGTCAAAGACTCATTTAAATCCTCGTAGCGCAACATCTTAAGAGCGACGGCCACAGCCACAACTCCGCGAACCACAGCGCCGCCAAGAAATCCGCGAGTTCTAAGCAAGCGACGTCGTTCAGCTCGAGCAAGCGAACGCGAGACCAAACACGGCGTTGCACGCGGAGTGTCTGCCGCCAGTGAACTTCGAACAGGAGAGCGAGCGTACGCTTGGCCACCGCCACGAACAGCGCCTAGCTGGTTTGGAGCTAGCGCCGAAGAAATCGACGGTAATGCGGTCCTTTTCCACAAACTCGAGCGAGTGCTGCGCGCAAACGCGAGTCCGCCGCCGCAGCCAGTGGACGGCGCCGAGCGGCTTGCGACCGACTCACGGGAAGTCCAACTGTAATGGCGACCAATTTTCAGCTAGTTCCGACGCTAGCGAAAGCCGCGCCAGCCAGTGCTGGCGCGCTTACAGCGCGCGACATATTACAACCAAGCTCTTTACGAGCACCCGCGAAGTGTTTTCGACGACTCCCAACACAGCGACGAGGTCTCAGCCCACTATCATCAGCCCGGAGCTCATCGCGGGGGCGAAGACATGCGAGCACTCGATCAGCGAGCGTACGGGAGGCCGGCGGCAATGGCGGCCAATTCGCAGGTGGTCGCAAAGCACAGGCGAGCTGCCGACGCCGAAGCTGACCTTCGCGATGAATTTCGTGCGTGCGATATACAACACGACTGAGCCCGTTGCCGGCAAGCGCGATCCGTATCGCACACGCGACAAGTAGAGTAGAATAAAGAATGATAACCTACTTGCCCTAGAATCCAGCGCTGTTTTCTGCCCTGAGTCAGACTGAAGTATATATCCCATAGACCTGTTGTTTCTCGGCCGCCATATTGGCCTTCCCAACTGTTGCGGTCGTGTGTTGGTCGTGACTGGGGCTCTTCGATTTTCGGATTCCTGGGTTGGTTCTGGAGGCCTGCGGGCTGCTCGCGGGCTCCCCGAAAGCTACCGATGCATCCGGTTCAGATAGGAAATGACGTGAGCAGGCTATGCGCCCGCCCGGCGACAGCCCGAAAGTCGCAAAATTGAACGCAGGACAGCCAGCGTAAAAGTAAACAAACTCTACCGGCATGGCAGCAAACGAGACAATGCGCCGCGTGTATGTTGGTTTCTTTCTGCATTGTCCGCTTGGAAATACGTACCTAAACTCGCCAAAAAGCTCAAATAATATCCTCGAGCGCACGCATTTGGGGCACGACTTCGTAAGCTCGCAAGATCACCCGCCGCGTCCGCGAACGAAACAGCCAGCTGTTGCACGCTGCCTTGAGAACGATGCAAGGTGAGCTGCCGCGACGGTGACGGCTTGAGAATCTCACGTCTCTTTTAGTGCATACATGTATTAGTCACTGCACAATACGATGTGAAGCCACACGAAATTGATAACGTCGGCAAAAGAGCTTGAAGATATATACCTGCTGAGCTATCGCGTATCATATGTCGCAAACACACGTTGACCAACTTACGTTTTTGCCTAAAGTTTATGACATGCGCAGGTATCGGTACCACGAGTGCGCGTCTTATATAAATAAACATTTGCATGACACGTTCTTGACCCATTTTTAGAACTTGCCTTGGCCTGTTTTTCTGTCCTATAGGTGGCACTTAACGAATGTCATGTATATCAGCTTTGATTCGACCTACTAGGGCATAGTACGTACTGCACGGCGTTATTACGAAGAGGTGAAAAAAGACAAAGCCAACGATGAAATGGGCCACGAAAGGATGTATACATTTCCATTCTCCGTCTCTTTTTTTCGCGCCATATCGTATAATATTATATCGCATGTGCTGGCTCATAGATGGAAATGGTTTCGCACGCCGTTCGCGACCAGCGAGCATCAACAGCAGTCGCGATCCAGGACCTTTTATCTTTGATATTGCTTTGATAATACTTTGATATTTACGCTGGGTGCTTCCTACTGCACCTGTATTGCATAAAATTGCAGTATCATTACCTGATACGGGGTATCACAAAATGAGGCTTCACATCCAAATTAAAAGACATGAGCTAGAGCGCACTGTTCCTTTTCAAACTGGGAAAACCAGCCGGACGTGAATAACTGATCAGGGCAGTTAGTATGATAAGCGCAGTTATACTCGCATGGGTCGAGGAGATTGTTCGTTTCAAGGTAATGTACAAGTCTGTGGTTTATCATTTTTTCAAAAAGTTTACACATGCAACTTGTAAGTGCGATATGCCTGTAACTACTAAAGGAAGATGGAACTTTGCTTTGCTTTAAAATTGGAACAATAATGGCTTCTTTCCAGGCAGAGGGGATTTCATCGGAAAACCAGATAGAGTTATACAGGGAAAACAGAGTTTTTTTGTGTTTCAGAAGGCAGTTGTTTTAATATTTCGTATACTATATGGTCCGAACCTGGAGCTGATTTATTGCAAACATGTAGCGACGCTTGTAACTCGACCAATCTAAAAGGGTAGTTGTACGACTCATGTTTAGAGGATTTTCGCTGTAGTTTCTCTTTTTCGATTTTCCTTTTGTGTCGCTGAAAAGCTGCAGTGTAAAGCAACGAACTGGACACCTCTTCGAAGTGGGCACCGAGGGAGTTCGCCTGGTCTTCTAAGGTGTCCCCTTGTGTGTCTACGAGAGGTAGTGAAGATGCGTGTCGTCCTGCTACCTTGCGAATCATGTTCCAGACTTTAGTTTCTTGTGTATGCGAAGTGATGCCCGATAAAAACTTATGCCAGCTTTCTCTCCTAGCCTGCCGGTGCGTTCTCCTGCCTTGGGACTTGATTTTCTTAAAGCTTTCAAGATTCTCTGCTGTCGGCGAGTCCCGTAGCAATCTCCACGCTTTGTTTTGTTGTTTGCGTGCATTGCGACATTCAGTGTTCTACCATGGGACACGTCACCTGCCAGGCAGTCCAGAAGTTTGCGGGACGCATTTTATCGCAGCGTTGGTCAGAAAAGCAGAAAAGCATTGCACAGCACTATCTATGTTTACACAAGATAGGTAAGTTCAACCCAAGTGAGTAATCTGCGAGAACTGTTCCCAATCAGCTTTGTCAGTGATCCATCTGGGGACCTGTGGGCGATATTCATTTGATATGGGTGTGCTTAGCGTTACGGGAAAGTGGTCACTTCCGTAAAGATTATTCATGAAATTCCATGTCAGTAGAGGAAGCAGGGATGGTAAGACAATACTGAGGTTTATTGACGAGTAGGTATTGCTCGCGAGGCAGTAGTATGTGGGCTTTTTCCGATTTAAAAGGCACGCGCCAGAAGTAAAAAGGAACTGTTCAATCAGGCAACCTCGAGCATCGCAACGAGAGTCACCCCATAGATTGCTATGTGCATTGAAATCTCCAAGGAGGATATATGGTTCTGGAAGTTTATCTATTAGGGACTGGGATTCACGTTTTTTAAGATGGTAGTGTGAAGGTATGTAGACAGAGCAGATGGTGACGAGTTTGTTCAGGAGAACTACACGAATAGCCACTGCTTCAAGAGATGTTTCGAGCGGTAGATGAGTACATGCAATCCCTTGATTGACTATTATGGCCACACCACCAGATCACGTGACGGCTTCACTCTTGTCCTTTCGAAAAATATATACTGGCGTAGAAAATTGGTGATCTTGGGTTTTAGGTCTATTTCTTGTACACACAGCACTTTTGGTGACTGTTATTGTAAAAGTTCTTGAACATCGTCAAGGTTTCTCAGAAGTCCTCTGACGCTCCACTGTAAAATTTGTGTCTCCATATTTAATGTAGTTAAGTGATCTGTGTAGAGAAACGTTGCCTTAAGTTACAGGGCCTGTTGGGGGCCCTGTAATACGTTGTTTCTCTTTCTTGTTTCGCTCCAAAGAGCTGCGCCTTTCCTTTGGCGTCTGGGGCGCCGGAGGAGTATGGCTTGTGTCCATCACCTCTTCTGAGGTGGCGGATGGTGCCTGCTTGGCAGGCACGTTTATGGCAGTTTCGGACCTGACTGCACTTGCAGTGGTCCGTGGTCCAGCAGACTCTGAAGTCTGCTGGCCCTTTTGAACAGAAGGCGGAGCAGTACAGACTGCTCCAGCTGGAGGTGCTTCTGGCACAACCACAGTCACATTTGGTTTGAATCCCGCGGGTGCCGAAATACGTGGCACGGCGCCTCGACGCGACGTCGGCGAAGGAAGGTTCGGAATGATTGTGTGTAGAAAAACGTTGACGTGCCTGTTGTAATGACAGGTTGAACCTGACCTTAAGTTCTAATATTTGTTTTTTTCCATGTAGGGCATGATCGGGAGTAGGCAGCATGATCTCCTTCACAGTTAGCGCAACAGGCTTCTGAAGTGCACTTTTCGGTTACATGTTCACAAGATGTACACTTCGCGCACCTAGCGCACCCTCTGCACGTTTGGGATCCGTGTCCGAAGCGCTGACACTTGAAACATCGGTGAGGATTCGGTATATAAGATCTGACACGAAGCTTGCAGTAACCAGTTTCTATGGAGTCAGGAAGGTTGCTTGTACCGAGGGTAACTATGATGTGCTTTGTTGGGGTCTGTTTATTATCTCGCCTGATTATTATTCTTTGTACTTTCAGTACATTTTGTTGCTGCCAGCCTTCGAGCAATTCACTTTCAAACAGCTCGAGGAGGTCATCATCAGATATGACACCACGCACTGTGTCCATTGACCTATGTGGGCCCACTGATACTGGGATGTTATCAAATGATACGAGTTTTGTGACCTTGTCGTACTGAGTCTTGTCGCGAACTTCTAGAAGGAGATCGCCATTCCCCATCTTAGTTACAATATAGCCAGTGCCCATTGCATCTGTGAGCGTTTTCAAGACAAGAAATGGTGAAATAGATCAAACTGTTCTTTTCATTTTCGCTGTGGATTACATGGTACTTGGGGAAGGTCTGCTTAGGCTGTGCAGTAAATAAGCTGTCATTGGTGCGCCACCTTTCCAGGCGGCAATCAGGGAGTGTCGGAAAAGGGTTTTCCATAAGAAGCATTTTAAATTCGGCGGCGATGGTGGCCACCTACCACCGAGCCCAACAAGGGGACGCTACAAGGTTGAATAGTGAACACTTGGCGACGCCAGCCATGCATTGCCGCTATAACCGAATATAACTACCCAAGGTTGGGTAACTACACAGGGTTAACTCTCGCCGCCAGAAAATTTGGAAGTAAATGGAAAAGAGAAGATGACAGGACAGATAAAAAGTGAGAGATAAAGACAAAGATGTTTTTTATTTATTTTTTTTTTTTATTTTAAGACATACTGCAAGTTCATTGAAGGGCCCAAGCAGGAGGGGCATCACGAAAAAACAAAATTTATGCACAATACACATGATACACTGATTAAAATAGTTTGAACAAATACAGGAATGCATCAAAGTTACAAAAGTCCGCAATACACGTATACACTGTTGGAAATATATTGTACACATACACAAGAGTACATCGAAGTTGCAAAACAAAGCAATCAGAATTCCAAATGTTTAAAGGAGTGAATATTGGTCACAGCCGATTCAGTTAGTTTATTCCAATCTGTAATAGTACGCGGAAAAAAGGAAAAACTTAAAAAATATTAGTTCGAGCGCTGTACGGAGTCATCGAGGTGTCTATGCCGTGTTTGTCGGGAAGTGAGTGGCTGAAGGAATTCCTCAGGTTTAAGTGAAAGTTTGTTATTTTTAAGCAAGAATAGAAATTTTAACCTTTGAATTTGACGGCGTGATTGAAGTGTTGGAATGCCATGCTCTTCCATTAATCTTGTAGGGATGAAATGTAGGTACAGAAAGATAGGAAAAGGCGACTGCCGATTTCTCTTGGGTGGTTCAGCCCAGGGGTGCCGTCTACGTGAAGCCGGGGCAAAAGGGGTGTGTTGCCTCCGCCGGGGGGCCTTAAAGGTCCAATCACCCGGCGTCGGCTCAACCCCCAGAATCCCCTTTTCCCCGGGCACGGCAGAGCCACGCACGGCTAAGCGTGGGAGGGAGCCAAAACTCTCCCGTTAGCTCGGGTCCGTGGTGTCGCTACACACCAAACGCTTACTTGCGCAGGCGCCCCTGCGGGGGCGTTCACATGAGTAGCAGCGCCACATTTGTGCAGTCGACTGAATGTGTTTGAAGAAAAAAAATACACAGGCAGATATGCCATGGTTGTGTCAAAATAGCCTGACAGAAATCATCACTGACCGCGGTACTAGATGTGACATGCGTCTCAGGACCCAGTACCCACTTTCAAATTTATTACGTCTTCCGTGGAGCTGTACGCAGCTGCTTCGTAATTTTTTTAATCGCTTCTCTGGGTACGCCGCAGGCAATGTAGAGTACCGGTACAGGGTTCAAACACACGAGCCTTCTGGAATACTTGCGCAGTCCACGACAGAAACCCGGACCAGTGTGTTGCCGAGATGAATGTAGCTTCTGAGAATCAAACAGCGCCAAGAGGAAGATCATTACACTCCACTGCACAATACAGCAACTGGCATTCAAGCTTTCATGTCTCTGCTAACATGTTTTTGGAGTTACTCGAACACGGATTGCAATGACAAGAAAATTGGCAAAACTGCCCTAGAAAAATAACTTAGCACCCTAACTTTCGAAGCAATATTTTTGCAGAAAACCGATGCTAAGTAGTGTTCAGTCTAATCCCGTCTGTTCCGACGGGCACCACCACTGAAGATGAGTGCGCCGAGCAGACCTGGCACCCACTACCACGGCACTGACTCTTGCTGCCGGCTGTATGTAGTTGGTCACAACAGTACGGGCATCGACTTCATCAGAGGGCATTTCAATGTCCAGTTCATGCAGGAGGTCTCGGGCCCATTTCTGGCAGTTGTTCTCGGTGTAATGGTACTGGCCGTAGTCGCACATCTTCCTCAGTAGCTGGTCAATGCGTTCTTTGGGAATGTTCCGCTTCGCGAGATATCTCTGCAAAAACAAAGAAGCCAGTGAGGGTGTGCTGAGCTCGAGCACTCAATGTAGATGACAAAGTAACTGGAGTACAAGTAAATGCAAATGTGGTGCAACAGAACGGCAGCAAATAGTACGTATTAGGTTTAGCTATAGGATTCGACAGCGGGCGCCACTGCACAGTTAATTGCACACAATTGTTAAATATAAAAAAGTATTCACAAAAGAGATAAAACACCATCGTTACAGTACACACTTACTTCAACACTTTGATACCAACACTTTGATTATACTACAGGCACGAATTCACAACTCTATTATGGTCGGCATTGTAGCTTTTAAATTTACCGCGCAAGTAGCACAATAGATGAGGCTGAGTCCAAAGTTTTGCGTAAGGATGCGCATGTTTTACAGTGCGTTAGGAATTATTTTCATTTTCAGACTGTATGCGTAGAAGGGCATGCAGATGATTAAATAGTTGCAGTGTACAGTGATATGTTAGATTAATTATAATATATTTGTGGGGGCTCCCAAAATTACGCTGCGCAGTGCATAATAGCAAAGACACTACATAAACTGCTGTGCGTTTTATTACCCTCTTATCTATACACTCTTCAAAGACAAGCGCGTACAAAACTGTCGAGATATGTACACAAAGTTGCCTAATATGCGATATTATGCATGTGTCAACATTCAGGTCTGTCCGAACGATGAAGGTAGTTCGATGGCTTTGCAGCCACAGAAAAATTAAATGGCGCAGATTGACTTAGCGTTTTATTAACATTTGGAACGAACATACAAGAGCGACGCCCATTGATGAGAACGTCAGCGTTGGGGAAAAATGCCACGCATCTGTACAAATTTGTCAGAACACGCTTGCTTCGAAGCACACAATAATTACAGTCTATGCAAAAAAGCCTAGATACAGCAGACACTCATGTAATATATACTCGGCGACAATTTTACTCGGCAGCAGGGTAGAAGCTACGCAACAAGAGGGCATGCCTGGTAGCGCGCAATTTTTTTCATTCACCTTGCTGTAATAGGTGCTGCCTTATCTATAGTAAAACTCAAAATCCAGCTGCACGATGTCGTAGGTAAAATACAATGTTGTCCGGTATGTAAAAATACCCTCTTCTTCTTCTCTGTTCTTTAACAACACCTTTTCAGCTAGCTGGTTTCGCAAAGTAAATCAGAATTACGTGGGTAGTAAGTGTGCAGCCGCTTACGCGCTGTTTAGATCTCCAAGCAAATTATTTTCTCACTGACACTAAGATGTACACTGAACAATCTTGAGACGTTTTCCTGTGAACATTTTTTTTTCAGTATGTAATTTTCGAAGGGTGTTAATGATGCCAGTAAGTCAATCTGATATCAGCCATAAACAGCCGTAATACTTGCGGAGCAATGCGAATATGCGGAAGCCTTCGCTCCAATGTCAATATAGTATATAGTTGGCACCGAGTATATACGACTATATTGTCACGGGGTCGTGACGTGGCCGAAGACAGGAGACTTCGTGTTGGGATTTGATTGTTTATTTGGGCGAACCTGTGCCCGGTAAACGGAAAGTCCAATTACAGCAGCAGTCTCGCACAGATAGCAGTCTCGGACTGATAGCGGCGAACGGAGCGTCGGCCTTCGATCAACAACTGACAAGCGGCGAAGCGCGTCGGCATTTATACTCTTGCCGTCGGATGTTCTAGCGTTATCGCTGGCGGTGGCGTAGGTTCCAGAACAATCTGTACCGTTCGCACAGTGGGCGTGATCTTATCGAAATGATCTACTACAGTCCGGAACCTTCTCGAAAACTGCAGGCGCGGTTTGCGCTGAGAATCGTGTGGTGTTTTGGGACGATAACAAAAACTTGGGAAATGAAACGTGGCAATATGGCTCCTGAGCCTTTATAGTGTTTGGCGTAGATGATTGTCATTATGTCGTGGTGATGTGAATGGCTGCCATGTTGAAGTAGAAAGTAAAGAAGTAAGTTCGAAATGGCTTCCTATAATGGATGATTCTGTTACATAAAGACTCTTTGAGGCCGTCGAGTACAAGAAGCTAATCTGTCTGAGATTCAATTTGGAATGTAGATTTTGAATAAGTGCGCAGAAAATCCGTCAGGGCTCAAGGATTTCTTGCTACAGGTTCTGAGTTTGCACCCTGCTATTTGGACGTTTTCAACATTTTCACTTACGTTCCAGTTTACCTGACGCAGATTTACTGAGCTGACGTCATAAAGCACTTGTGTGGATGACTCACACATGCAACACGGTAGTACTCCTTTCGAGAGCCATCTGTGCTACCATAACATTGAGCTTGAAATTTGCAACAACACGTCCGCATTGTAAACCATTTTGTGCATGACGAGCACCGGAAACTATAGAGCTGTTTAGTGTTTGCAGAGCCTTTTCAGAGGTAACTACGTTTGCTCTAATAATTTGTTAAACACTTATAGACAGGTAACCGCAAATAACAGACATTTAACAACAGATAATAGTTCAAGAGTGTAGGAGTTCGAGCTTGTTGGTAAGGCTTTATTGATACGAAACAACGCGAAAAACGAGGACACGAAAAGAAACAAATGGAAACGAGCGCCGACTATTAACTAATACGTTTATTTTTGGCAAGCACAAATAATTAGGCTTTTACACATGACGGGAAAGTGCAGGGGGATGGAAAAAGCGCGTGCGCCTCACTTATACATTGCATACACTTAACGGTGCAGATAGCTTATAGCTTCTTTCTGTTTCTTTGTTTCTGTGCGCTTGTTTTTCACACTGTTTCGCATTGATGAAGATTATAGTTGATTCCTTGCGAGTAAAGTGACAGGAAACCTGGAAAACGTACGCCTGATTTCGCAAACTCATACTAGAGTTGAATATCTGGCGAAGTGTTAAAATGTGGAATATTTTCTTAGAGTGTATAAAGCCCCGCCGCCGTGTTCTAGTGGCTATGGTACTCGACTGCTGACCCGCAGGTTGCAGGATTCGAATCCCGGCTGCGGCGGCAGCATTTCCGATTGAGGCGGAAATGCTGTAGGCCCATGTGTTCAGATTTGGGTGCACGTTGAAGAACCCCAGGTGATAGAAACTTCCGGACGCCTCCACTACGGCGTCTTTCATAATTACATGGTGGTTTTGGGATGTTAAACCCCACATATCAATCAATTAGATAGTATAATAAAATCTAACTGTATAGAACATGAAGCGCACACAGGTTTTTGACCGAATTCAGAGAATAACACATTAGTACACGCCATGCCTCCTTAAAGAACGTGACTGAAAAAAACAAAGTACCATGTCATGCGTAGCGCAATGGCACGAACCCTATAGCCAGCACAGGGCACTCGAAAACTGTGTACGGTTGAAAACTTCTTTTTGATGAGAGACCTGCTAAAAATATATTCTTAAGGATGTCATATGTACTGCGTCTTGTTTTTTTTTTTTTCAGTCTTTGAAGACCAAAGGATGAAAGTACTGTCATAATTGAGGGTCATTTCTAATTCCAAGGTATTCCTTGTATTTATTTTTTGGTAACTAAGTGAACATAAAAAAAAAGCTTCATCTGTCATCATTCTACTGAAATGTGCGATTGAAAAAATAATATTGACGCTGAACACAAAGCCGACCTGAATATGGATGTGCTCATAATCAGAGAGAAAGCTGGGCTTATTGGTAGGTATTCAAAGTAAACATACAGGGCATGTGTGTAAGCACGGACATAGCAAAGAACTTCAGTAGACACCTGAAACGTCGACGAACAACAGGAAAGGCGCACGACGGTGGACAAGAAAGAGGCGCGAAACCCTATCTGCGCATGCTCATACCGTAGGCGAACCATTCAATCCGGCACGCGTAGGGGTCTATGTGAAAGATAACTATTAAGACAGTTAGTTTTGTTTTTTGAACAGGGTAATCAATAGTGAGCTCACGCATGCGCTATCACAGTTATCGGTACGCCTGGCTTCGAACAATAAACGCGTTTCTTCATTCTCATGCCGGTGAAAATCACGCGTTCATCGAATTTCGGCGTGCAATAATACTCTCGACCATTCGCAAATGGATTAGATTGTGAGCCTCCGGTTAGCGATATCTTATACTTCATTACACTCACTCTCACTTGCGTCTGTGTTTGCAGCACGATCTGCCTCTATTATACCATCAATATGGGCACATCATTGCACAGCGCCGCCTCTATTCTGGGCGAATATTTTGGCAAAATTCACAAAGAAGCGTCGGCGCTCACTTTGACTGCTACATGTTCAATACTTTTGTATTCCTAGAAATGAGCTGACAACTATAAGCGCACACGTCTTAAAAAAGGCATGCATCTATACAAAGTGCATGATGACGAGTGCGCGAAGCTATAGGCCCTATAAGGTCCATAACGTCTACGTCAGAGTCGTGTACTACTATAAAGGACGGACACATGGACGGGCGCACGAATGAATGGACGGATGGCCAAACGGACGGCGCAAATAATCATGTATTGTAGTGTCATATATTCATTGATGTACAGATCAAGTACGCTTTTTTTTTTTCTTTCCATAGATGTTTTCTCCGATGGAGGCGGCAATGTTGTAGGCCCGTGTACTCAGATTTGGGTGCACATCAAAGAACCCCAGGTGGTCGCAATTTCAGAGCCCTCCACTTGGCGTCTCTCATAATCATATTGTGGTTTTGGGACACTAAACTCCACAAATCAATCAATTAATCAATTATTTACATAGATGTTTTCGTTCTTCATTGTGCAGGTGTTCAGTTTTGGTTTTGTGGAGCGCGACGCACGCCAACAAGGTTCAGCCCTCATGAGCTTCACCCTTAAAAACATGGAGGGCGCTTGAAGAGTATACAACGCGATAGCGTAATTGGACCAATTTCACATCGGTGTCAGCGTCGTTGTTTGTCAGCGAACAATCAGCGATAACCTTAAGGTAAAATTAAAAACTGGCGCAAATATTATAGTTATGAAGCCAAGCCGCAATGGAATCCCGGCCTGCATGGGAAGCAGGCGTTCTACCACGAAACCAGAATCGTGCCCCAAGCTACTTCAGATAAATATCCCGCGCGTGTGTTATATAGTGCGTCGACTCACAATAAGACATATTGACTGCGTGGGCTAAGCCTAAAATCTCACCAGTTGTCTCAACATGTGAGTTGCGCAAAGAATATATGGTTTAAACCTTCCATACCCACTACAAAAGGCTCTGCTACCACCCATCGTGATCAGTCACATCAAGAAAAAACGGCATACTGTCTTAGGGCACGCCTAGTGGTTACCTCGCTTGTAGTATGCACTTCGCAACGGCACTTTCAATATGCACTCTAGGGTAGTTTAAAAATGTGCTAAGTTCCTTTCGTCGCGGCGCGGTTGAGTCAACAGGAACATGACACCTGGCTAGCGATTTAAAGCACGATGCCAACGGGTGCGATTAGGCTATCGCGTTGAATTCTTGCAGGCAAATCTCAAGCATCGTCAAAGTTTTTTTTATTTGATTGATTTATTTATTTATTTATTTATTTATTTATTTATTTATTTATTTATTTATTTATTTATTTATTGATTGATTGATTGATTGATTGATTGATTGATTGATTGATTGATTGATCGATTGATTTATGTGTGGGGTTTGACGTCCCACAACCAGCATATGATTATGAGAGACGCTGTAGTGGAGGGCTCCGGAAATTTCGACCACCTGCGGTTCTTCAACGTGCACCCTAATCTGAGCACACGGGCCTACAAGATTTCCGCCTGTTCTTTTATTTGAATCAATCTCGAATTTTTACTCACGGACCACGCAGATCTTTCATTCACAGCCAACAAGGCACATGCTCGATTTACTCTGAAAGGAGCTCCTGAACGCCAACGCATTAAAAAGAAAGCCGATTTGAGATGAGCTTCTGTCCGCAAGGCCCCTGGCCGATCGTCACCTGCTTTCGGTGCGCGCCACAAATTCAAGAGTCGACTCTACTCTTCTGCCATGTACAGCAATGTCGTTTATACTTACCTTCTTTCCGTAGTTCTCAAGAGCGGCCCTCTTTTTCCAGTACGTGCGCCCCGTCAGGTCTCCCTCGTGGTTGTCGGCGTCGCAGATGAGCACCTCGTCCTCGCCGTAGTCGAACACGAGGAGCCAATGCATCGCCCACGAGTTGCCACTTGCCGACTGCGACGAAGACGTCAGCAGGGAAAAGGCGTTGACAGGCGCCATTGATGGAGCTGCCCTGCTGAAGCGGCCTACCGCAGAGGTACACCTCGCACCAGTCAGAATACAGGCAACCCGACATGCTGGTTGTATTCCTCGACCTCTTCGTCGTCCACGCAGTCTCTCAGCAACCACTCCGTAGCACGGCAGGCAGCTATCTGCGGAGTGAAGGTGGGACCGAACAGACCCGGTTTGTTCTATGCGAGATAAAGAAACACGCACATTGCACGCATTCGCGCAAAGCAGGTTTAACAGGCAATGCGTAGCTGAGATATCACTGTAGCGGCGCTGCCATCAGCATCATACACGTTATCAGGTCCTGAGAGGGGTTATATTCCAACAGGGGAATCCCCTTTTCTCAGGCGGCTTGTTTGTCTACTACCTACTATAAGTCATAAAAGAAAAAAAAAAAACGCCAGGCCTCCACGCAGCACAAAGAGTGGCCTTTTAGAGCCTTTTCTCAACACTTTTTGAGTAACTGATACAAACACACTTGCTGGGTACCCACGGCACCGTAAATCATCATAATTTTTGTGTACTATGCTATCCTTCATCATTCTTCGGAGAAGCGTGGTATCCGTTGCAAACTTGCAAGGAGTTATGTGCACTATTTTCATGCAGTAGCTGATGACGATGAAGAATTATGCCTGAAATGGGTATGCGCCCCTCACCCTTAAAAAAAGTAAGTAAAAAAGGGGGCAAGTGCAAGCAAGTAGGCAGTAACTGCAGCGGTTACTACCTCTATTGGACCGTTACTAAACTTTTGCTACATGTTTACTACCTACGTTAGTAAACAGTAACTAGCTGCAACCTTTACTAAGTTCTCGCTACCGGTTTACTACGTAGGTAAGTAAACAGTAATTAACTAGAATAAAAGAGGTAGTAACTGCAGCCCTTACTAACTTTCTTGCCCCGTTGCTACCTTTTTACTATGCAGCTGTTGGCTGTCTAATCGAAAACAGTAGGTGATTCTTATTGTGACAGTTTAACAAAGGAATCGTCTCCACGTATCATCTTTCAATTAGAAAAAAAAAGACGCAGGAGATATCCACAGATAATGAAAAAAGATTTTGTTTCAAAGTACGCAAACGAAATATGTAAACGTCATTCTAACATTGGCGTAATAGAGAAGTAGAAGTTAACGAACCATAAAGACGTTTCCCACGCACTGCAATAGACAATTACAACAAATTCAGTAAATTGCAGCAAAATTAATAAGACAAGCGGATCACAATTAACAAGGTGGTGGAATTTATCTGGAGTCCCTCACTACGGCGCATGGTTGGTAACGGCTAGGGTAGTAACAGTTACTAAATGCTGGTTGTGACAGGAAATGTAGTAACTGTTTATAGCTTGGCGGTTACTAACTGTGCTTACTACAAGGGTTGTGACATATGTGACAAACCATTACTACCTCAAAAATACAATACCTTTTTTTTTTATGAGTGCAGTTAATGGGTGAAGCAGAACAACCTTTTGTAATGGGTTGGATCATTTAACGACCAACTCTTTACGCGATTCTCATTGTGTGACACCTGGTTGTTCCTTTGATGTTTTAACCGCTTTATTACTCATTTAGCGCAATTCTTTTCCCGACATCAAGCCTGCAGCCGCAGGCCAGTTTTGAAAGTTTCAAGGGCCGGCGTGGCTCAGTGGCACGCAGCGGGCTCGTGTTCGCATCTGTCTTTGTCCTTCTTACTTTTTTAAAGATGATAGTCTTTCTTGGGGACCTTCGAAGGAAAAATTTTGGTCCTTCTGTCTGTCTGCCTGTACATTTGTCAGTTTGTCTGCCCTAACGATACCTCAAGCGGCACCAAACTGCCAACACCACCTGCAGCGCCACCAATATTGCTCAGGGTATAGCGTTCATAGTTGTGCGATTCTCAATAAAAAGCAATTATTCCGCATATCTGAGGCGCCACAACAATGCTTCGATGTTTTGTATGTCTGCCTTTATACTTGAAGAAGCACACACAAGTAACTCTAAGGAATGTAGCGTTTAATCGCGCTGCGCTCACAGTGCAACGCGATGCCCAAAAAGGTGTTTCCAACGCTTTGCTACGACGTCACGGTGGTGGCACCTGCCCGTCGCTTTTCATCTACACCTTATCACCTCCGAGACTGGAGCGCATCTTTCTCCGCGGGCTGCACGCTTTCGTTTTCGAAGATAACTGCCAGATGGCACTTGTGTCTAACGTACCTTGAAGTGCTCGTTCGCCTCCGCTCCACGCTCGAGGCACTCTAACGCATGCAGCGCCTGCGGAATACCATTCACCGATATTCTTGCACGGAACATCAAATAAACGTTTTGTTCACTCTCTCCGGACGCAATTTATTAATTGAGTTGTTGTTTTTTTATTTCTTGCTATATCGGTTACAGACACTGACGGCTGTGGCAGCGGACAGCTACGGCGCCACACGCGACCTGTGTTTTGATCTCATAGCAGCTTTCTCTGTGAAACAGGCCCTGCTTCTAAACTCGCACAAGAAAGAACACACGAGGGCATGCACAAGATGTGTTCCTTCTTGCCCGTGTTTTCCAGGACAGTGCCTGTTTTCCTTCGTGATGTATATTTATACGAATGAGCCCACGTTCAAATCTTTTAAGGCCAGTAGCTAACCTGTATCGTTCACCGACATTTGCCTGGCTCTGGCTTATAACTTGGTACTAGTAATACAATAAATGGCACTCTTTGGGATCACTTAATAAAAGGCTTTAAGTAAATCTACATCTTTCTTTTTCATCCTATGTGGCGTACTTCAGTCTGTTGTGGGTGTCAAGTCTGAATTTATATGTGCCCAGAAAGTAAAAAAAAGAGGTACTTAAAACAATGTAAGCCTAGGGGAGTGGGCAAGTATTATTTTTGGAACGAAGCGCCAACAAAGGTATAGCGTTAAAAATATGGCAGCATATTCACGGAGTGAATGATGGATAGTGGGGCGAAGCATCCCTCCGTCCATTCGTTCTTGCTTCCGTCCATCCATGCGTGCGTCTGTGTGGCCGCCCGTGCGTCCATCCTGCCCGTCCGTGCGTGCGTCTATTCGTGCGTCTGCACGTCCATCTGTGCGTCCGTCCATGCGTCCATTCATCGGTGCAAGCCATCCGTGAGTCCGTCCATGCACCTGTCTGTGTGTCCGTTCGTCCATATATTCAACACTCCAAGTACCGCCATCTCGCATCTTCTCATCATATATCCCTCATATAGAAGCACCGCCATTCAGCGGACATTCCAAGGACTGAACGAGAGGAGGCACACGCACAGTTCCTTACGGCTTGCACTTCGTGTCTACTTCCCACCTTTAACCACCTCGAGTTCATGGTATATACTAGTTCAGTGTATTCATGGAACTGCGGCCCAACGCTCGCTAAACCTTTCTAAAATCTAGGAGGTTACGCCCAGCGAGTATAACGTAGCAGCCCTTTCTTGTCTTCTGTGCGTTGTTGAACAATAAAAATTCGCAGCGTGCGCGTTAACTAAAAGCCGAATTCTCCTGTCTCTCATTCCCCTTTAGCAGCCATTGGCATGTACATTGAGCGCTATCTTTTATTGTTCAACAACACACAGAAAAATATCTCACCGGCACCACCTTGGCGGTCAAACTGTTATACTTCTTACACACTACTACAACGGCTACAAGGGACGAACGGGTGCCGCTGTAAACAGCCTTCGCCCATAAAAGATGGTGAACACTGAGTGACGTATGACATGTTTCTGGGCCCAATGCTCCTCTGGTCTTTCGTCCTCTGATAGATGTCCATGTGGGCGATTAATATTTATCAGTAATGACTACACACTCTATTACGAGCCGCGGGAGGGTTGTGCACGTAACTGACATGAGGCATGGCTATAACATATTAAAACTAGATTCGTTGGTTCGTTTCACCAGACAGCAGTGGCTCAACCCACCACGGGTGATCGGCCATAAATCGCGCGGCAGTGAGATTTTGAAAAAAAAGAGAGAGGGGGGATGCCGAAAAAGATGTATTTATGTACACGAAAGAACTAATTGTGCCACCACTGTATCCGCTGTTTTATTTAGTGTTAGTGCACTGAGACCTGGCAACCACACTTAATGTACAGCACTGAACATGATTGGGCATATCTGTATAAAATTCTGATGAACAAGGCGATGTCTTCGGTACTGTCAGAACGGTGCAAACGAATAAAGAATCAGTGCAATATAACCACCGAAGTTGAGAGCTTGCGTATTGCCAGAATGACTGCCAATAATTCTCCTGCAATATCGGCGTAAAGCAGTCTAAGTGAAAAAGAACAGTTTGATGCTCTTGAATAGGATGCCCACTCGCGCTTTCTCGGCATTGCCAGAAGCTTCTGTGGCTATAACTGAACTTATCTATAGGGTATAGAGGTGGTCTTCAATCAACCAAGTCGAATATCTTATCGGCAAAATTTTAGCAATTTTTTCGAAATGTGTCATCAAATTTTCTTCTTACCGTAGGAATTCGTACTTGTGAGAAACTCACGTCCCGGTTTTTACCCCTAATGGCTTTCAGAGCTTTCGCACATTAACTATTTGAGATCGATGTAGCCGAGAACACTCACAATAAAAAAATATATGGATGGCTCGCTCACAAATACGTATTAGGAGCGTGTCTGTGGGGAGGGATAGATGTTTAGAAATGTTTGAGCAGTTAATATGCAAAACCTAGTTTTTTAGAGGAAGCAGATATGCTCCATGATGAACAACATTATTAGCGACAAACTTAGGGATGCCTAAACATATGCGCGATTCATCACGCTCTATATAGAGAAGATGCCGTTATTTATAAACAGATCTCCCAAAGAACAGCACACATCCAAACTCTACTTTCGGGCGGACACACATGCAATATATCATCCAAACACTTCTACGCATTCCAAATCGATCATTGTTGATGCGCCGGAACAACCCAACCGCACGTAATCGCTTAGACGCAATATATTCAGTATGTGACCTATATTTCAGATTTGCAGTGTATATTATACCCAAGTACTTTAATGAGTCTACTTGTAGAATAAAGTCCTGGCCATGCATCAATGCGATCCGCACAGGAGAGCTAAATAGATATGCAAGAAGGGCACTCTTTTTAATATTAAATGACATGCGCAGGTCGCTAAGCCATAATTCTGTGGTATCCAATTATGACGGTCAAAATATTGTACAACGAGTGCGTCTTGGCAAGCTGGAAATAATGCTATATTGTCTGCGTGTACATACACTTGCACATTATCGTGAGTAGGGATAGAGCTTGATAATATATTGAATATAATTGATAAAATAATGGATCCCCGAGGAACCTTTTTTCTCTGTTGTATCGCTTAGAAAATAGCCCATTCTGCGAACAATAAAATATACACTCACATAAAAATTTTGAGTCCATGCGATTAGATATATGGGAACGTTAACACTTCGAAGTTTACTAATCAAGATGGCGTGCTCCGCGTTGTCATGCGCCTTAAAATATCTAAGGTCACCAGAGAGGCGTATAGCGTTCTGTGCCGAGCAAGTTTATTTATAGCTTCTTGGTCAACATGGGCACATCATATGGGGCACCCAGCTGTAAATCTGATTTGAGATTCACTCAATATATGTTTGCGCACTACCTATCTCGCTCTATGTTTTCGCTCTACCAGAAAAGTTTATAAAGTTGACGAGATCAGTGGGAGACAAATGAAAGGATTTTTAATATCACTGTAGTTGTATCATCTGGACCTGGAGATGAAGCTGGGAGTGATTGTACTTCCTCTTCTATCTTTTCTAGTGTTGTTCTCTCTCTTCTATCTTTTCTAGTGTTGTTGCCTTATATTCATTACATTTTTCTGTGACTAGTACAGTGGGGTAGCACTGACGAAAAAGCGATCTTCCAACCCTTTCTCAATTGCTTCCAATGACTGCAAAAATTCTGCGCGTGATACACAAATTATTCTATATTTATTGATGAAAGAACAATCTCTTTATACCGCAGGAACCTAAAGAGGACTTTCTTATTTTGGGGGAAAACCCCTTAACTGTGGGTCGTGCGTTCCGTGACTTTAGTAGTAGTAGTAGTAGTAGTAGTAGTAGTAGTAGTAGTAGTGTAGTAGTAGTAGTAGTAGTAGTAGTAGTAGTAGTAGTAGTAGTCGGCAGCCACCTCCACGGCCTGACTAGAGGAGCAGCACGCGCGCACTCCTTTGAATTGGGGAGAAAATCCATGCACGTTAATCATAAATAAAATGGTAGTTGTTTCTGATGAAATAATCTACATAGACGAGTATCGGGGACTTCATATCCAATAAAATTTGCCTTGAATTTTATGTTTAGTGAGAAAAAACTAGTAACGGAGCAACGCACTATTAGCACTATGTGACCAGAAAAGGTTGCCACGTTAAACTCGCTGGGCGTAACTCCCTTGGTTAGGCCGCAGTGCCACGAACTAGCGGTGGCGAAAGTTGGGAACTACACACGAAGCGCAGGCCGTAAAAGAAAGCACGCGTGCCGCTCCTCCAGGTACAAGCCATGCCACCCTCTCGTTAGGTCCTTGGAATGCCCGCTGGGAGTGGCGGTAGTTCTATATGATCCACTATATCATTAGGTGTGAGATGGCGGTACTTGGAGTGTTCGCTAGATGAACGGATGAATGGACAGACAACGGACAGTTAGACGAAATGGTGACTGTGTGGTTAGACGAAATGGTGACTGTGTTTACCACTCCTAAAATCGTCATGTCATCCTCTTCTGAGACATCGTCTTGCTTTATAGGCGACCTGGATAAGCAATCAGCATCAGAGTGCTGCTGTTCCGACTTATAGACGACCGTCATATCGATTTCTTGTAGGCGTAAGCTCCAGCGCGCTAGCCGACCGGATGGGTCCTTCAAGTTGGTCAGCCAGCAAAGGGAGTGGTGGTCGCTGACTACGTGGAAGGGACGGCCGTAGAGGTATGGGCGAAACTTCAGAACTGCCCATACTACAGCAAGACATTCCTTTTCCGTTGTGGAATAATAGGACTCGGCACGGGAAAGCGTCCTACTTGCATATGCAATCACTCTCTCGGCTGAGTACTTGCCACTGGACGAGTACAGCGCCTAAACCTACGTTGCTGGCATCGGTGTGGATCATGGTTGAGCGTCCTCGTCAAAGTGAGCAAGCACAGGCGGTGTCTGCAGGCGCTGTCGTAGACCGTCAAATGCTGCTTGTTCCTCTTTGCCCCATAAAAATGGAACATCGTCTCTTGTTATGCGTGTTAAGGACGACGCTATGTGCGAAAAATCGGCGATAAACCTGCGGTAGTAGGCGCAAAGGCCAAGAAAACGTCTTACGGCCTTCTTTTCTGTTGGCCCCGGAAATTTTCGGACGGCGTCGATCTTGTCGGGGTCCGGACGAACACCTTCATGGCTCACCACATGTCCTAAGAATCGGAGTTCCTTGAAACCGAAATGACATTTCTCAGGTTTCAGCGTTAAGCCAGCGGACCGTATTGCTCGAAATACTAATAGCAGCCGTCTTAGATGTTCCTCGAATGTTGGTGAGAAAACAATGACGTCGTCGAGGTATACCAGACACGTCTGCCACTTAAGGCCTGATAGGACGGCATCCATCAGTCTCTGAAATGTTGCTGGGGTTGAGCACAATCCGAAGGGCAAGACTTTAAACTCGTAAAGCCCGTCAAGCGTAACAAAAGCAGTCTTTTCTGTGTCCCGCTCATCGACCTCGATTTGCCAATAACCGCTTTTCAGGTCCATCGACGAGAAGAAGCGTGCATGCCTCAGCCTGTCAAGTGAATCGTCAATACGCGGTAGTGGGTATACGTCTTTCTTTGTCACGCGGTTCAACTTGCGGTAGTCCACACAGGAGCGTAAGCTGCCGTCTTTCTTCTTGACATAGCACTACCGGTGATGCCCAAGGGCTTTTTGATGGCTGAATGATATCATCATTGAGCATTTTCTGAACTTGTTCTTGGATTGCTTCGCGTTCTTTCGGTGCCACGTGGTGTAGGTTTTGTCGAATTGGTCTTGCCGTCCCTTCCGTTATAATTTGGTGCTTCGTCAGTGGCGTTTGATTTACCCTCGAGGTCGATGAAAAACAGTTTTCAAACTGGCCGAGAATATCTAGAAGACTCTGCCTCTGCGCTGGCGATAAATCTGTGCTCACGTCGACAGGCAGTGGTGTTGAAGCGGCCGGCGTCTCCGCCTGTTGTACTGCGAAGCACTCGCGGAATTCTACAATTTCTTCGAAGTATGCAACTGTGGTACCTTCTGTAATGTAATGGACAATACTGCACGATGTGGCCTGCTTCCCCACAATGGAAGCACAGGGGCCTGTAGTCAGGGGTGCGCCATATGTCGGTTTTGCGGAGTGGGGGTCGCATCGGCGTGGACGTTTCCCTGTAGTACCAAGGCACTGTCGGCGGCTGTTGCTGGTAGTATACTGCTGAGTTGGCGGCACGTTAAGATCTAGGCTGTCGACGGAGAATATCTGCGTATGTTGGCCTAACTATTTCAGTGTTCGGCTCGGGAAGTGAAAGTGCTTGCCTTATTTCTTGGCGAACAACTTCTGTTACCGACGCAATCGCGCAGTCATTCGGTGTGGCGGCGAGCTTCTTCACCTCTTCTTACACAATTTCGCGTATCAGGTCACGCAAAGGACGCTCGTAAGGTGTCACAGTGGTCACGGCGGTTGCGCTGATTTGTCCGCTGTTGTTTGGGTGGTAGTACTGGTGGTAGCGTAGCTGTAGTGCGCGTTCGATGGCGGTCGCCTCCTTCGAAAATTCGTCGACGCTTGAAGGTGGGTTCCGCACGAGAACAGCAAACAGCTGCTCTTTAACACCGCGCGTGAAATGGCTGATCTTTCTGCTCTCGGACATATCGGGATTGGCTCGATGAAAGAGACGAGCCATGTCCTCAACAAATATAGCAACAGACTCGTTAGGCTTTTGAATCCGTGATTCGAGGAGTCGTTGTGCATGCTCCCGCCTTTCGGTGTTTGCGAAGGTGTCCAGAAACTTCCGCCAGAACTCGTCCCACGTTGACCACACGCGATTCGTGAACCATGTGCGAGCCCCGTCTTGAAGAGGGAAATACACATATCCCAACTTCTGTGCGGCTTTCCACCCGTTCACGTTGTCTGTGCGCTCGAACTCCTCAAGGCAGTCATAGGCGTCCTCATATGTGTTGCCATGGAAGTCCACAGGAATTTTAGGGGTGAAAACAGTCACCTGTGTCGTGCTTGGGCTCGTCATGGTGGGGCAACTGCTTCCGGGCGCGGTCATGTTTTCCGTCCAAGGACCGAACTCTGGGCTCAGGCCTAACAGGCGGCGGCTGGTGCGGTGAACGGGTGTTTCGACAAGCGGAAGTCTTTGTGGACTAGATACCGGGCTGTTGTAAGGTGTCCTGTACATGTACCCAGCACCTCCACCAGCGTCACGACGCAGACACAGCAGGAGTCCGATATAGAAGAGCTCCCTTTAGGTAAATTGAAAGGCGCTCGTAAAGAGGACCGGGCAAGGGCTTCGTCTCTCTTTATGGCTGCGCGAGCTCTCCTCTGCAGGTTGAATGTGACAATATATATATATATATATATATATATATATATATATATATATATATCTTTATGACTGAGGAGGCGCCAAAGGACACCTACACGCCCTTGTTTGATGGCTCCGCGAAAGCACAAGATACACAAACTCAAAAACAAGAGTCTCGAAGCTAAACTAAGCGTGCTGTCTCAGACACTAAAGAAAGCCAAAAGATAATGTGCTGCGATAGACGAGGAAGTCCTCGCCGAAATGATTAAGTCACTTTCTCCAAAGTAACCACTTGCCATGCGCCATTGCTTTGAGGCGTCTAAGAGGAAAAGTGCACGTGGGATGTTGTACGACAAAGAGTGGCTACTCAAATGCATCCTCTTGAGAACTAGGAGCCCCACGCTGCATCAGCACATGCAAAAACAACAAATCCTAGCATTGCTTAGTGATTGGACTCTTAGGAAATACGCAGCTCAGTACCCAAAGCAGCTACGGATTCAACAAAAAGTGCCTGGTGCACTGAAAAGAAAAGGTGGTCCACATGGATCAGTTCAAGCAGCATGAAGGGATAATCATCGGTGAAATGAAGCTCTCAGAACATATATTCGTCACCACTGGTGCAAAAATTGAAGGTTTTGTAGACCTGCGCCCCTACTCCTCCGAGGAACAAAAGAACTTTACCGTGCAACCATGGCCTCGTGGTTATGTTCGTGCCTTTGGTAGGAAAATGGATGCAAGTTCTTGGAGCTTTTGCAAGTAATGAAAATGTCAAAGGTGAGCTCCTGGCTAAAACTATGCTTGAAGTCACTATTCTCGCTGAGAAAACGGGTTTATTTGTAGACTATGTAACATGTGATGTGGCTTCGTGGAACAGAAAAATGTGGCGCGTCTACAACATACAAGCCTCGCTAAAAGAAGTTGTTTGCAAAAAGAGGCACACACTCAACTCAAACCGGTTCCTTTACTTCTGTCCTGACTTTCCTCATCTGGTTAAAAATATTCGGAACAGGCTACTCCAAACCACTTTCGACATGACAGAAGGACGTGTGTCCACAGAGTTTGTCAGAGAGGCTTTCGCTATTGATAATCATGCTGTGACACTGAAGCCCATGCCAGGCATAACTTGCGTTCACATCTCGCCAAACAATTTTGAAAAAATGAGAGCTAATTGCGCTCTTCAACTGTTTGGCCAGGGACCTTTGCAGGCCTTCTTTCTTTATCGCGTACAACTTCAAAGGAAATGTGGCCCCATTGACGCCACACAGAAATTATTTTCCAGAATGACCGATTTGATCGGCATCATGACGGCCCCCTTCGCAACTGAAGCATTTAGACCTGCTTCAGATAGCATAAAAAAGATTGAAGACATGCTGCTATTTTTTGGAAAAGTGGGAACATCAAGCCGATAAAAAAATGCTTAGTGAATCTACTGCAGAAGGCTTAAGGGTTAGCCTCACAAGTACCTTAGAATTAGTGTGGTACCTGAAAAAAATAGGTCGGTTTCACCTATTTGCTTACATCACAGCTCAGTCAGGACAAGGTGGAAAGTTTCTTTGGAATAGCCAGACTGTCATTCGGTTGCAATACGCACCCCATGCCTCAGCAGTTCTTATTAACAGTTAACTGCCTTTTGTATTACAACTTGGAGAGCAGTGTCGTAGGTAGCAACGTAGACAAGGACTTGATAATATTGTTGCTTAACACCGGAGAGCTAGATGAACAAACACATATGGAAGGCTTTTTCAATGTTTGCAAAGCGCACGTTGAAGCAGAGTTGACTGCGGCTTCAACATCACAGCGCGAAGTTGAAGACCGCAGGTACCAGGTACAACGAAGCGATTCGAGGCTGACCTACTACGTGTGTGGATATGTAGCAAAAAATGCATGCTCCCAAGTGGTTGTTCCGCGTGCAATTGTGCACGCGGAACAACCACTTGGTCTTCTTTTGCTTACACCGGAGCAAGGCGGTTGTCTAGCAGCTTCAGCATTGGTGCTACACAATGACCGAGGTGGCTTGGTTTATCCTTCGATCAATCTCTTTCGCTTCATCACGCGTCTGGAAAAGGTGTTTACAGGGTATTTTTCTACGCGGAAAGTTCACCGTGAAAATGTCCTTGACATACTCCATATGATCCATCGAGCTTCACCGATGAAGATTGGTTGTTTTGAGCATACGGAGGTCCTCACTCCGCAGGTTATCAGCTTTTACCTGACAACGAGGCTGCACTTCTAAGGGCTGAATAAATCAAAGCTGCAGGCTGAAGTGGAATTCTGCAAAGCACCTGAAACTTTGTAGGCTTTATTAGCTTTTATGCCGAACTACTTGCTTGCATGCACGTGTTTGTGATCACCCGACCACACATCAGACATTGTGATTGATGGGCTGACACTGTTTTGTTTATAAGCCTGTGTTGTGCTGTTTTCGAACCATTTCTGTGCTTGTGTTGCATCGTTTTGGAAGTTAAGTCATAGTTAAGTCATTCCACGTGTTATGTGCCTCCAGCTACTGCGTTTATATTACGTGACATCCACCGGACCACAGTTCATCTCTGCGCGGTAGCCGAGCTGAAAGCACCTGAAGATTGAAGCAATTACCTCAGACACGAACTGCATGAGCTGTGCACAGAACCTACAGAGCACTTATGCGTAGTCCATCACAGCAGGAACCATTGAAAGAGGCTTGCATTTCATTACAACCACTTGCACTTTATTTATTTATTTATTTATTTATTTATTTATTTACACTCGCACTCACAGCGCCATTTAGGCATTACAGGGTAGGGGGGGATTACACAGAGAATTTATAAATCATACATTACAAGAACATTGGTAGTGAAAAACTAAGGAGAAATAGTGGCGTACATTGTTGTCAATACACATGAATTTCATAAAAATATCAGCTAACCCAGATGAAGAGAGAAAACAAAAATGAAATTTATACTGTACAAACATAAAAATACAAAAATGATGTGATACGAACTAAACACTGCATAAAATTCGACTGCAGCTGAAGACAGAATGAGATGTCAAAGAGCGGCTGCAAAAGCATCGTTATCTATTATGCTGACCTTGCCAGCAGGCAGACGATTCCATTCAGAAATAGTTTTGGGGAAAAAAGTGCCTTTAAAAAGATTAGTCCTGCAGCTATATTCTCTAACCTTGAGCTCATGATCTGTTCGTCTTGATACATAATCGGGTTGAAGAATATACTGATTACGGTCTATTCCAATGTGGCCATATATATTGTGAAAAAGCTTTCAAGTGCAAAATTTGCCTTCTTTTTTCTAGAAGCTCCCATTTTAATGTTTCCTTTGTAGCAGTAATGCTAAGGTTTCTCCCATAGCTACCAATAACGTATCTTGCAGCCATTTTCTGAACTCGCTCAAGCTCGTCGCAATCGGCATTTGTGGGAGGATCCCACACAGTGCACCCATACTCTAATATTGGTCTGACATAGCTCTTGTAGAGAAGATCGCGGGCCTGCTGAGGAAACACCTTTGTGTTACGCCGCAAGAATCCCAACACCTTACATGCCTTTGCAGTAACGTAATCGATGTGCCTGTGCCAACACATGGATGATGTGAGGAATACGCCCAAGTACTTATACTCTGAAACAGTTTGTAACGGAGAACCAGACAGACTATAAAGTGTCGATGCTATACGTTTTTTTCTGAAACGCATATGAACAGTTTTCTGCACGTTTATTTGCATATGTGAATCACGGCACCAGTTTTCCATTTTTGTTGAATCATTTTGTAAAAGAATGGTATCATCGACGCTTGTAACTTCCCTATATATTATTAGATCATCAGCAAACAATCTGATGGAAGAAGCGATGATGTTGGGAAGATAATTTATGAATAATAAAAAAAGCAAGGGGCCCCACACTGAGCCCTGAGAGACACCAGATGTTAGGCTAGCCATACCCGATTTTGCGCCTTTTACCACTACGTACTGAGAACGCAAAGGACAAGTATTCCCAAATCTATGTTATCACCTGTTCATTGATATTGAACCAACATAGCTTACATACAAGCAGCCCGTGATCTACGAGGTCGAACGCTTTCCTGAAGTCTACAAATATTGAATCAACACAGGAGCATTCATCCAGTGAACTACAAACTTCGTGAACGAATTCTGTTGAGTTATACAGAAAAGTCCTCGTCTAAAACCATGCTGTCTTGGATTAAGAAGATTTTGATTGGTTATGTGTGTCATTACATTGCTGCACAAGACGTGCTCTAATATTTTGCAGGCTATACTTGTCAGGGATATCGGTCTGTAATTGTTGACTAGTTCACGAGGACCTGATTTATGCACAGGCACAACGCTTGCCGCCTTCCAGTCGCAGGGCAGGCTTCCCGTTCTCAATGATTTCGAGTATAGAACCTTAAGGAAAGGCGCGATGAACGGTGCACACATTTTGAGAAAACCGCCTCTCAATTCATCCGGCCCTCCTGCTTTGCTAGGGTCTAAGTGTTCGAGAAGACACTGGATGCCGTTTTCATCAACAGTTACGTCATCCATATCTGTCATACATCTGTTAGTAGGCGTAGGCAAAACGCTGTTTAACGAACACGACGAAAATATGGAGGAAAAAAATGTGTTAAAACAGCTGGCCTTATCTAAGATATTTTGCATTTCTTTACCATCATGCTGAAGCGAAGAAATACACACTTCCATCTTTTTTATTACATTTGACCAGATTCCAGAACAACTTTTTTGTTGTTTTGAATCGAGAAGGCAGATCGTTGAAAAATTCTTTTTTCGCATGACGGATTTTTGTTGCACAGATACGCTTAGGTATAGTTTCTTTCCCCAAACAATAGAATTATGGAATTCTTTACCTGGTCACATTTGATCACTCCTCCTGAATGATTATGGGACTACTCTTGTTGAAAATCATTATATAACAAAAGCTCAATTCTTTATTGGTATAAATGTATTTTTCGTTGTTCTGTTTTTACTTCTCATATATCGTTTCTGTTGCGATTTTTTTTCCATACTGTATAAATCACCCCTGCAATAGCTCTTGTACTGGGCTGCAGTATGTAAAATAAATAAATAAATAAGTGCAACAAACTTCAGTTGATAGTCGATGGTGTTTGTGTGTGCTTCAAGTGTTTCGTCCTGTAGTCTGCGCTGTACAATTTTATACGTTGCGAATGTTAATCAATGGCCCAAATCTGCAAATCACGAAGCCCATCATAACATCACACCAAGATGAACTAAAGTAACAATGCCAATGCCCTGATAATAACACAAGTGAATAAACAACAAAAAAGCTCTATCTGCCTTGAGATGGTTAGAGCTCAGGTAAAAATTTTTCGAATACCTTCCGGAAATTTCAAAAACAGAAAAGATCAAAGTGTACAGAGTGATAAATTTCTGGGAAAGCACTAATATAAACAATCAAGTGGGTATACAAACAAAATGCTTCATCAAGATAGAGTTAAAAATTGAAGCAAGAGCTATACGATAATATTTCTAGAAATGGTGCAAAGAAAAAAAGAAGACTACGATGTGACTAGCCATTGTTTTCGAAATGGGTAAGGCCTTCTTTTTTTTCTTCTTTTCTGCACTTTGTTCAACATGAACCCCATAATGAGGGCCAAACTCTGAAACTGCTTGAGAAATTAAATTAGGCCGGCCAGCATTGTATCACAGCAACTTTTGTATACTTGCTGGCATTTATATTCTTGCCCAAGCAAAAGACTGTGGCGACAATAGCCGCCCCTCCACTGATATCTATTGCAGCACTTTGTCCGTTTTCATCACCAGTAGCACCTTCATGTTCAAGTCTTCCTTTTTCTGAGAAGTATTGATTCTGATTGAACATGCGCACAGTCCAAAGCGCTATTGGGGCTTTTAGCAAAGCATAAGGCCTGCTTTGATGGCTGTGCTGAGTCAGACTTCTGTGGCTTACACAGTAGACACTCAGTAAACATAAATCTGCTGAATGGAACTGCTGCTTGAATAGAATGACTGGCTCTATTGTGATTGGTTTTGTGCTTTTACTCTACACCCTCGTTCATCTCCCAGTAAACAGAACTCCTGTTAAATAGAAGATACTTTCCTGGTCCCTTCAGGTTCAATTTGATGAGAGTTTACTTTAATATAGTTTATATTTTACCATTTCGAGCCAGACTAAATGAGTTGGAACAGCACTTCTCAGAACTAACATGGCAGTGATAATGACATATGTGCATTGAGATTATCTCAATGACTTCCTGAAAGCAGCACTGAAGCACCCTGCTCTAAGCTTTTACCTACAAGGATAAAAAAAAGCTGTACCTAATTTCCCATTCAATTTGTAGAGGCTTTTTTTTTTCAATAGAAAATGGTACAATTTTTTTCAATTCAAAGGGGTTCCTTTATTTGACTAATTGCATAAAAAACCAGCTTAATAATGGCTTCACACATGGCAATACAATGAAAGATAACAATAAAATGAAAACCGAGGCACAAACAGCAGAACATGAACAAGTGTGGTCAACTAACGTCAAGAAATGCAACTATCACGAGTATAGCCATCGTCGCTTCTATGTGCAACCGATCTTTGTTCATGACGAATTCTGTACTGGTACAAAATCTGGTAACTACACTCATTGCCAGAAGGTACGGGGTAAAAGCTCATCATGACCGGCGTCAACGTCACTGAGTCTACAAATTACATCATATTATGATCCTTTTCATGGGTTTATTACCAGAGTGCACCTTGTTGACGTGCCTCTTCAGAGTGTCCATCCTTGCACACACGTAATCGCACACGCCGCAAGCAAAGTTTTTCTCGCCCGTGTGCGTGCGCACGTGGCGTTCCAAGAAGGTGGACGAGACCGTCGCGTAAGGGCACAAGTTGCACTTGTACTTTTTCTCTCCGGTGTGGCTCAAGATGTGCCGTTTCAGGCGGTATGTGTCCGGAAAAGTGCGCTGGCACACTAGGCACAGCAGCCCCTTCTTCCCACTGTGAGTGCGAACGTGGTCCATCAGGCTGTTGGCATAAATCGAGGAGAAGGAACACAGTTTGCAGGTGTACACCTGCTCTGTCTTCTGCTTCTCGGACACCGTCATGCCGGGAGGACGTGGTGCCAACCGACGCTCGAGCGGCCGGCCAATCTTGGTCGGCGCTGCCTTGGCCACTAGCACTTCGGCAAGTCCCGTCGCCGCTTGCAAAGCGATGTCATCGCTGTTGGCGATGAGCAGGATTCCTGCGAGGGCAAGTTCAAATGCTCATTACGAAACAGCGCAGAAACGATTGCAGGGTATGTGTTTGTCAACCATTGTGTGCTGTGCGCCTGGAAATGTTTTGCCCTGTCACTACTGCTGTACGGGTGACCAGAGCTCAGTCAAGCTGCGCAAGCGCAGCTTTATCTCTGGTCCCCTATTTTCGCAGTGACAATGCGCTGTATTGTCTGAAGCGAAAATAAAATTTCATTTGATTGAAATATTACAAACCAGTGCCTTCCTTAAAGGGACGCTGAAGAGAAAAGCAACTTTTTGTGCGAAGGTAAATCGCTGTTTTACAATACCAAAATCGCAACACGTACCACGAGAAAATGCCTGGCACATGAGAAGACGCACCACACACAGTTACTGATGGCAATGCCACCTTGAAGTTTTTGCACAGAGTCGCGACGTCATATTTTTCATATTTTGAAGGCGTCTACTACGGTGTACCCGTTATAAATCGGCAAAAACGAAATTTGCTGTCAGATGAGAAAGTCAGAGACATAGCACCTTATGTTCCAGAAAGTTTCGTTGTGGCAATGTTGCCGAAATATGAAAACAAAAAACTTCAAAATCAATGAATTTATAAAAAAAAATTGACACGAAATGGATTGGGACCATTCTATTCTATTACAAAGCCTATAATGGTGAAAGTAATAAAAAAGTTTTCAAGCTATAATGGATCAGTGTAACCTGACTTGCTTTTTCACTTTGGTGTTTCTTTAAAGGAAGCACGAAGTATTGTAACTTTACATGTTCCATTGTTGTTCAAGTCGAGTGCTACAGCGTTGGCATTACAGAACTACAGAATTCGAGCAGTTAACTTATACAAGCCTGTAGCAAATGCACAGTGCATCATTTCTTTCTCACAGCAAATCAGCTGTGCATTAAAGATGCACAAATCAGTATAGCGAAAAATAAGCAGGTGAAAGTACACAGCTGGGTCGAGTATACGTAGAAATACACATTACTGTACATGATGAACAAGAACCAATAACTCAAGCTGCATAATCTAGGCAATAATATAACAAGTATTTAAAAACAGTTTTCAATACTATATACAGCTCAACAAACGTCCAAAAAGCTTCAATGCACTCTGCTGCCAATGACACAGGCGCTGTGACGTGCTCCCAACAGGGCTGTAGAAATTAGGCGCGTTCTTCTTCTCCTTCTAACCACTGCTGAGGAAAGAACGAGCCCCCGTTCCCATGGCAAAGCCCACCCAATCGACCTCTTCTCTATTCTGAACACCGGTCTGATCCCCTAATGATGATAGTGACTATCTTCGTCGTTCACACAATATTTAACATCCTCCACGCCCCCATAATGACGCATGACTACGAAGAACACTAAAAACACACAGGTTCTTAGTACACAATACTAGTGAGTAGTTAATCGAGTTCACAGTTAGTCCATATGTGACAATCCAAGTTTTATCCTGTGCCGGCTCTTCTAGCAGTGTTTCCGATGCTTGTTCCAAATGCGTGCTTTTGAACGTGTTCCTCATGATGGACTTTCGATGAACACTTTAGGTTCACATGAACAACGATGGTGCAGTCTTTTCTACTATGTTTTACTGTAGCTCGCTTTGGACAGTTTTCTTGATTTTCTCGTCTTGCCTTTGTTTATCTCAGAAGCACCAGCCGCCTCTTTCTGTTCTGGCCTGCTGTTGTTATACGTGGCTGTGATGCTATTTAGGCATTCTTTGCTGAAATAAGATGGGTTTTCTGCATTGCCCTCAACCTTGACGTTTGTAGTTTCCTAAAAGAGGAGAATTTAAACGCAGTACAAGGAACTTGCATCTGTCCTCGCAGTATTCATTCTGTTTCCACTCGCTTTAAGAAGTGGTTTTGTCTTGCTTCCGCCAGGCGCTTCTAAGCATATTGGTGGTGACATCATTTGGTCTGGAGTTGTCGTCTTCGGCGTGCATTCACCGTTAAGACCTGGCGGTTTACCTTTGTGATCTTTAAAGGCTTCCCAGTTTCCTATCAAAGAAATGTCTTTCACCATGATCAGCTGAGTTGTTGTAGATAGTCTGTCATTACCTTCGTGGGTACAGTCCGTTGGTGTGAATTCTGAAGTCGTGGAAGGTGTCTTCAGACTTGGAGGTTGTTTTTCGGTGTTGGGTTCTTGGTTTGCCTTTTCTGTTGTGGGAACCCTGGTTTGTATGCTGCTGTTATATTCCCCCTTTTGTCCTGAGGCTGACTCATCTAGCTTCTGTGCGACAAGATTGCTATTTGGCACGTAATGGCTAGATGGTGGTAACGGAGACGAAGAGAGTATTTTCCTTTCTGCTTCTGCTCTCATCCGTTGTTTTATCGCTTCCACAGTGACCTTGCCGAGCTTTTGTGCATCTTCAATCTGATACTTCGCTCTCCCCCTCGCTAGAATAATCTGGCCTCCATAAACTTCGGCTTCTTCCATTTCCGCTTCCAAATGATCGATGTCAACTGTGTTTGCGATCTCATCGATTTCTCTGAGAAGCTCGTACTGTTCAGTCAAAATTCGGTGAAACTTTTTCAACTCGCATATTGATGGGTGGTTCATATGCCAAAGGTGGCTGATATCTGCGATCACCTGCGTGGCGGCCTTGCGTGTTTGACTCCGCCTTTCGTAAAGGACCTCCATGATCCGGTCCAGTGTGGGAAACACGAGATATCACAGGCCGGCCGTGTCACGAGGCGAAGTGGTAGTCAACACGGCATCCATCGCAGAAGGTTCGCACAACGAATATCTGTAAGTTGTCGGGCTGTCGTTCTTCATGACATTGCGAATATCGAGCCGTCGTCATGAAGGGAGAGTCGGGATGGAACCGAAGTAGACGTGAGGACTCCCGCCTTGCGAGCCTCCAGACGATGCCTGCACTCACGTTGATGCACCTTCAAGATGTACGTAGTCGACCTCCATGGACTGTCCTACCTTGCGTTTATCAGGCCGTCGTCGTGAAGGGCGAGTCAGGACAGAGCCAAAGTAGACATAAGGGCTCCCGTCTCGCGAACCTCCAGACGATGCCTGTACTCACGTCAGTCTCAGTCTCAGTTGCAACCGGAGTCGCGCTCCCAGGTCTCGGCGGAGGTTAGGCCTCGCACATCAGCTTTACCCACGGCGGCTTCCCAAAAGCCCTCGAGGCTACGGCGGCGGTCGAAATTCGTGAAGTCCGCCCCATCTCACCTCGGACGGTCCTTCCTCCCGGGTTTTATGGCATCAAAATGTTGAGGAAAGGACGAGCCGCCGTGCCCATGGCAAAGCCCACCCAATCGACTTCTTCTTTATTCTGAACACTGGTTTGATCCCCTAATGATAATAGTGACTATCTTCATCGTTTACACAATATTAAACAACCACTACCATCACTACCCACGAATGACAAAAATTACTCTCGGAATAACAAACATTTCAGGTGTGTGCTCTCAGAAGAGAGACAATACATTCTCTGTTGCCTTAAAATGTAACCATGCTCGTTGAATGATAAGAACAAATTATATTTTTCAACTAATAAAACTGACACACAAAACGGTAAAGGTGGTACACATGAATATAGAACACTACAGCTAAATTGGTTTTCATACATGTACATGTAGAACAGTCAATGTCAAAGGACACTGTACACTTCAATAAAAATATTGTATTTTGCACCTCAAGTTCATAATGCCCCGCAAGGACTAGCACATATATGATCCCTGCGAAATCAACAACGTGGAACCTGCTCGGCAAAATGCCAATCTTTTTAATCAGTGATAGCAGAGCTGTCGTAGAGTGATGAAGTCACCCTCTCAAGATCACCGAGGTCATGTATTTTGAAAACCACCACCTGTGCATCTCTACGTTGATCTATGATTAACAATAAATTCTCTTGTTTCTGTGACCTCACTATTATATGGTTGCACTAAAGAGAGTTCTCACTGCAAACACATGCATGCAATTCAATGGCCATTGGTGGTGCTGAGATAAACACCAATAAAGCAAGTAAATGGTCACCCCTGCAAAATTTAGAAACCACGCTGTCACTTTGAATGGAAAGTGAGCTGTGTATTTATAAAGTATCAGCCACAAAAGCAATTGAGAAGCGTTCCAAAGAATTGGGTCACTGATAGATTTCAAAGTTCTTACATTCAAATGTGACAAAACTACAGCAAGAAAACTGATGTAAACAACAAACATACATCAGCAGAAAATGCGGCAAGAATTTTTAGTCTTTCTTCATTAACTTCTACTGACCTTTGGTGCTTTTACAAATTTTTTTATAAACCATACACAAGATAACTTGGCAAGAACGAATTTTAAAACAACATAGCTAGCATACTAGAAGAACACACATCAGAGATGAAACAGCACCGACTTCTTCCAAGTGCTGCCAGATGTTCTGCCTCTTTCATCGCATAGCTTGCAACTATGTTCTGAAATGAACAGAAACAAGATTTATGTGAAGCAAGAATATTGATGTCTGTGCACTCGCAAAATGCAGAGCTGAACATCAATTTCCATAGCTCTCGGTGCTGCCAGTCCCGAACGTCTGGCTGTTTCTCAAATTCCTTTGTTAATAAATTTTCAACATAACATTACCTGAAACAACCGCAAGTTATGCCAAAGCTGAATGAACTCAACATGCACTTTTTACGGCCCGTCTGAATGAGCCACTCTTGGAATGCACCGACACAACACATCCAGAGTGCAGTCAGTTTTTACTTGACCTTCAATTCTTGCAAAACAAGCAGTGTAGTGCACACAACACCCAAAATGACACCATACATGCCACTGTACTGACTTTTTAATGTGCAACTGTTTAAAAGCTGCCAGTAACTCTTGTGCTCTAGTGTCAAAAACTATCATCATCAGGCACCACCAGGCATTCTCTTCATTGTCTTTCCAGTAAAGCATTATTTTAAGCTATCAGGAATCGGTGCAAGCTCTTTTCATTCTCTATACAGAAGCTCATTAAGTCATCAGTAGCTTGTGCTCCATTGTGCAAAACTTCTCAGGTGGGTATACGCCACAGGAATTGGGCAAGTCCCACTACCGCGTAGAGCAGGTGCGAGCGTTAAATGAAAACTCTGCTCGAAGAAATAGAGCATGTGAAACACATCAAAGAGAGATGAAAAGATAAAGAGGAAAGCAGGAAGACTTCAGAGAGTAAAGACATTAAGAGACAGAAACTTTGAGAAGGACGTAGAACGAGAGAAAGGGATAGGAAGAAACAAACACAAAATTGATATATAGAAAGGATGCAAGCAAGACAGAAAGAGAGGAAACAGAGAAAACAACAGGAGAAAAAAATGTAAGAAAGAGGACGAAAGATGAATAACGTGAGAAAGAGAAAGGTATATAAAGAGTGAGAAAGAAAAAAACAGATACAAAGAAATATGCAAGAAAGAGAAAAAGTAGAGAAATTAAAAAGGCTTCACACCACTACAGTGTGGAGTTGCCATAATTTTTCATCGTACATCATATTAAAAAGGCATAAAATACTTTTCAAATGTGTCATCATCATCATTAATATTTCCATAAATTGTATGCAGGGTAATAAAGCAATCGATTTGGCATGTACAGTATATTTTATTGCTTTGCACAAACCTGTAACTTGCCACAGTGTATATTGCAATGGTATGCCCTACATCATTACTACAGCATTGAAGAACGCCAAGTCATCAGGCGCACACAAACTATTTAGCAAGATACAGGGACTAAAGAATACAGGCAAGCAAAATTCAGCCCTAAACAAAAGAAGTTAGCACTTTGGAGGTGTGAAACATCAACAGCCCTCCAGATGAAATGTGTCCGCAAAGAGCACTGGCGGCAGGAGACATACTTCAGAACTTGTATTTTTATGAAGGAAAGTGCATAAAACGTATTTTCTGAAGCACTAGGGAAGCAAAATTTTTCCAATTCAGCTACAAAAAATATGCTCAAAGATGCATTACCAGCGAAACCACATTGCATAACTTGTAGAATGGGCTCACAGGAGCTTACCCTGTATCCTTAAGAAAACTACAGAAACGAAGAAATGCATATTGTTTGCTAGTATAATGTCAAAACTCAAAGCATCCTCCACACATTCACCTAAGACAACTTCGGGCAAAAGACATCCCATCATTCATTTTCTTCCAACTTGATGCACCCATCCTCTCCCCCACCCTCTGAAAGCTTTCTGCATCTAACATTGCATCTAACATCTAACATTTCTACATCTAACATTTTTTGCATTGCCTCAGTGATTAGCCCACCTTTAACCAAGTGACATGCGATTACAATATCATGCGAAGTCACGTCACGATGTCATAGTGACGTCACGGTAAAAAAATTTGGTGATCTGTCATGTCATGATGTCGTATGCTGCCATAATCACACAATTATTTTCCGCATCCCTCGTGTTGACACCGTCGCATTCTAGCATTTCATGAGGCTTTTGCCTTGGTGAAAGATGGTTGTAAATGCACAGAGCGGTTGCGAACAAAATATAATGAACAGTGTTAGAACGTCAGTATCGCATCACAGCAACGTCTGCATACTTGCCAGAATTTATTTCTTCACCAGCATCTTGAGCCAAACTACGTGATTTGGAATGCCACTTGTCGCACCAAACACGGCAGTAATAACAGCACTGGTGCAGTTAGACGCTGTCGCTGCCTTCAGAAAGCAGCCCCTTAGCACCCTACTACTAAAGTTTGTAGCGACAAGCATTGGTGTTGCCGAGTCTACAAGTATCACCCGATTATTTCCTCTTTGGTTTACAGAGGTGCACCCTGTTTATGTGCCTTTCCAGGGAGTCTGTCCGTGTACACACTTATGTGCACAGGCTGCAGCCGAAATTCTTTTCGCCCGTGTGGGTGAGCTTGTGACCTGCCAAGTTGTTGGACAAGACTGCTGCGTTTGGACACAGGTTTGACTTGAACTTCCTCCCTTCGGGGTGCGTCGAGCAGCGTTATTTCAGGCTGTCTGCATCCGGGAATGCCTGCTGGCATACTAGGCAGAACAGGCCTTCCTTCCCGTTGTGAATGCAGACATAATTTTTGAAGCTGTCGCGGCAGATCGAGGCGAAGGAACACAAGTCGCAGGAGAACAACTCCACCGTTTCTTGCTTCAGAGACTCTGTCAGGCTGAGAGAATGTGGTGCCAACTGAGATGCGACTGGCCTGCCGGTGTTGGTCGGCATTGCCTGCACCATGGCGAATCCCGTCGCCACTTGCAAGGCAGTGTTGTGGAAAATGCTCATTGCATAAGTGATTTCAGAGCATATTTGTGAACACCATGCGATACGTGCTCATCAGTGTATATACGTAGCCTTAACAGAATTTGTTACAGCACGCTAATTTGATACGGGACATAGATGAGCACAGACAGTGCTGGTCTTGTGCTCTGTGTGCTCTTCTAAGCCCTCTATCAGATTCGCTCTCTAGCATTAACATAGCCAACGCACTGATCAATCACTCTCCCTGTTTAGTTTAAGGAACCTCTTCTATGAAACGTGTAGATAGGTGTACGTTTGTAGCACTGAAGGCATAAAACCAACAGCTAGCCAACAAAAATGAAATAAGCACAAGCACTAGTAGCACAAATGCAAAAAATGCATGATCACTTACATCCCCTCATGAACAGAGAACAAGTGCAGTATCCGACGTTTTGAACGTGTTGCAATGTGATAGTTGCATTACATTCACTCAGCAGTTCTCCAACTACTATTGTCTAAGCTGACTTGATAATTTGAATGAGTCGCTTTATGAACCCATTTTGCTCAATATAAAGCCCCATGCGAATGCAGGCATGCAGCTGCAGACAGTACTCAAGGCTAGAAGATCTTTTTCTGGTTTGTTACTTTTGTTTGCAGTTTTACCCAACTATAAGAAGAAGCCTACTTTTTTTTAGTTTTTTACATCGCGTCTTTTAATTTTCGACTAATATTTTCATTGACACTTCACTTTGCATCTGCATCTCCCGTCCACATAGTTTTGTCTACTGAGCTGTTGGAATAGTGCTAAACAACAAAAGTGTCATTTAGTAACAGTAATATGTGGGGTTTAACACTGCACAGCCATCATTTGATTATGAGAGACGTTGTAATGGAGGGCTCTGGAAATTTCAACCAACTGGGGTTCTTTCAACAAGCACCTAAATCTGAGCACACAGACAGACAGCATTTCGCCTCCATTGAAAATGCAGCCACTACAGCCGGGATTCGATCCTATAACCTGCGGGTGTGTAGCCAAGTGCCTTAGCCATTAGACCACCGCGGCGGGGCAAAGGTGTCATTCAAGGGGTAACAGGGATGCTAAGGTGCGTGGTCCAGCAAGGCAAGACATGAATTCCCAAATTTTGTGACAACGAAAATTATTTCAAGTGCCTCCCTTTTATGAATAGTTAATTTTCCTCCTGGGCACACACATACATGCACTTGCACACACACACACAAAAAAAAAGATCTTGAAGATACTGGAAATTTAAACATGAGTTAAAGGCTGCACCTAGCTCCTCAACTCTAAATGTTACAGAGTTGATAAAGTAAAATGGTGTTCAGTGCTACGGTGCCACACCAGTAATATTTTTTTAGCCATAAACGTACAAGTGCTGTAGCAAGAGAACATCTGAAACATTTCTTTCTATTTCTAAATAGACCACCGGTGTGTTAAAACGCATACAAATCAGCATAATAAAAGTCGTGGAAAAGTGAAAATAAATACACAAATATCGATGCATTATGAATCAAGAAATACACCTTACTGTACTCGCTGAATAAAAACCACTAATTCAAGCTGCAAAACTGAAACAGTACATATACAGAGGTATTGCAAAACAGCTTTCTATGCACAGCTTGGCTATTGTTCAAAATGCTCCAATGCATTATGGTGTCAATGAGAATAACTTGTAATGAAATCATTAACATTTGAGATGTGCACCCAAAAGACAGAAAATACCTTTTATAGTGTCTAAAAAAAAGTGGACATACTTGTACCATTTTGAGGGCAAACTATGCCTTTATATTTGTGCAGACTTAGCACAGGATAAGACAGGTTGGCACACTTGATGACAAGACACTACAGTTAATCTTGTTACCACACCAATACATGTAGCTGAGTTAACTGTAAAGCACACAGCATAACTCATGCAAAATATTTCATTTTGCTCCTCAAATACGTTATGCCAAGACCTGCACTAGCGCAACTTCTCTGCAAAACCGACAAGAACTCTAAACCAGTGTTGCGAAAATGCCAGTATTTTTAGTAGTGTTAGCAGAGCTGTCAATGAGTCATGAAAGCACCCTGTGAACAGCACCAAGACAACGGGTCTTATAAACCACATGCATCTCCATATTTGTCCCCTAGGGTAGCACTGCAAGCACCTTGTTCCTATGGTTGTACTATGAAGAATTCACTGCAAACACACACATTAAGTAAGAAGATGTAATCCTATGACAACAGGCAATGGTGGCTAACTTGCATTGTTAGTAGTACACAAACAATACAAAAAAATGGTCACAATCACAACGCATCGTACACCATGCAATCATCGTGAATTGAAACTGAGCTGTCTGCTTTGAAAGGGTCAACCTTTAGTGTGCCAGAAAAAGTCCCATTTAAAATTATTGTAAACTTCAAACTTTTTCACATTGAAACAAGACAAATGCTGCAGGAAAAAAAAACTATCGGAGGAAGACGTACAGAGAACTTATCATTTCCTTTGAACTAGTATGAAGCTTTCGTACTTGCACATACTTTCTCATAATTTACACACTAGCAAGAAGTAATTTACCTCCTTCATTACCGTGCAAAAATAGCTATTTTTCATGTGTCTCAAAAGATTATTTTTGCCCGTTTGAAAAGTACTCCAGCACGCATTGCAGCATACCAAATTTCACACAGTTAAATTCTCTTTTCAAAAAATATATGTTGTAGAGCAACAAAAATAGTTTGAAATGAATAAATGAAAAGTGCATAATTTTTGGCTGCCAGCTGGTAAACAGTGAAACACACTATATATCAAAAATATTCAAAACAAAGAAAACTCAATATATACATTTTGGAGTTAAATCACCCTGGAACAACATAAGATAATAAATGTTATACAAAGTGTTTCCATTCACATAGACAAAGAAAATCAGAACCGAGGTGCTGCTTCACTGCTCATGCGATGCGGTGAAAGATTGCCTGGTTTTTCGTGAGACACAAGTGAAATCGTACACGTTTTTTAGTAAATTTTTGTTTTCTTGGGATAAGGGCATCCAGGTGTTCTAATATAAATAGATGCCTGTGATGTCAAAAATCCCTCTATAAATCAGATTCTTAATCAACTTCGCTATTTCATGTAGCGTCGCCTTTTTCCATGAGCCACCTCACTCTGTGTATGTTGCTGTTCGTATACATGCATGCAATCATAATATTTCTTTTTATTTATTTATTTATTTGAAATACTGCAAGCAAACATTTTCGCTCAAGCAGGATGGGCTTCATGTACAATGCAAAATCAAATATAAAAACAATGCAATGAGCAAACACAAGAAACAAAATAAATGATGAAACTAGTACAACAATTATTGAAAAATAGGGCCATCAGGGCCATCAAAACATGTGGTAGGAGCAAGCAGAAATGATAACAAAAAGTTCTAGACCTTGAAGACATGTGACTGAATATTGCTAACAAAGTCATCAGAGCTGCATATACTATTAGCAATGAATTCCTATCCGCAACTGTACGAGAGAAGAAACTGTATTGAAATGCTTTTGTGCGAGCAAAGAATGGTGCTAACGAATGCTTGTGATTGTGCCATGTTATTCTTGTACAAAGAAGCTTAACAGATGCTAGGAGATATAAATTGATTTTACCTGCTATAAAGTTGTGAAGGAATGAAAGGCGGTTAACTTTTTTCCGGACTTCCAGCGTTGGTATGTTATTTAGCTTCATCAACTGGTGTAGGGAAATCTAAACGTTTGCATTTTCCAAATATAAATCTCATTTCTTTACGCTGAACATTTTCTATTTGCGAAATATTGTTTTGATAACGTCGACCCCACACAATTCTTTAGCATTGTGCACATCGTATTAAAAAAATGACATATCGTGCGCAGTTCTGCAACGTTTCGCGCTGCTCCACAGTCAGACGAAGATGTTCTTTGGTAGCTTTCTTGTCGTTAGGAGAAGCTCTGCCGCTGGCACCAGCACACCGCCTCCAGCAAAGTATGGACCTCACACGTAAGCAGAGTAGGTATAAGATTGTGCACAAAGGTCAACAGCTATGCACTTGCGGTGGAAAGGACAGCTGGAGGCCGAAAACAAAACAAACTCGTGAACGGCTGCGGATGTCCCAGACTGATGTAAAACATCGTCACCATAAAACTTGAAACTGAGGTGCTGTCATCCTCGAACTCTAAGCTCGTCCTCACTCAATTCAGGTGGAGTTTCAAGAAAGTTTCGAGCGGCACGTGTGTTTTGCAGCGCTGGTGCGCACCTATGCCCGTGTGACGACGACGCCATAGGAGTGACTAGTTACACTAGATGAGGCCCTGCGTCTGATGTTACGATACAGGCGAAACCAAAGCTGCTTGAAACTCGCTGAGAAGGCCACCTCGACACTTAAAACGTGCGGCGGACCTTCGGGAATACTTTTCGTATAATAAATTTTTCCTCACTCCCAGCAATGAATTTCTATTGAACAGCTGGAATAAGTTTCTGGCAATTATTACTGCTCAACACTGTCAGATTGCAAAGATGACACTAATTCGATATTTGGCTCGCAAAAGTTATTTTCATTACATAACTTTGATGTTACTATAGCATAACCACGAGGGGCACACACTTTTTGCAAGTTGACCAGTCTAGTGCATTCTTCCAACACACACACATTGGTTCGCTCAAAGGTCTGACGAAAATCACTATGTAGCTCAAACGGGCAAATTCAAATTATTCCTGGAAGTTTAGTGGCTGGAATAACTACTAGAATGTGCTGAGTGCACGAGAAACAAATTTAACATGCTAAAATTGATGATCCAAAGCGTCGATCACTGGTCCTCGATCTGAATAGGCGTGGTAACAGAAAAGTTAAAATACAGCAAGCACAATGAAAAAAAGAAACATATGATTCATGATGCCAGCAAGGCGGACCAGGATCACAGAAACTTTCCCAGCATCGTCGGGCAAAAAAAACAAACAAGGAACAAGGTTACCTGATGACTTCAACATGTGACATCACATGATTACAATGTCAGATTTACTTCATGCAGACAAAATGTGAAGATACGTCAACATGTCATGTCGCATCATGACAATGCTGAATTTACCTCATGCACAAAAATTTTACACGTGACAATACGTCAGCATGAGATGTCACGTCATGTCAATGTTAAATTTACGTCATGCAAACAAAATGTAATAATAATAATAATATTATATGGGCTTTAATATCCGAAAACCACCATATGATTATGAGACCCTGTAGTGAAGGGCTCCAAAAATTTCGACCACTGGCATTTCTTAACGTGCACTCAAATCTGAGCACACGGGCCTACAGCATTTTCACTTCTATCATGCAGACAATATGCGACATGTGAAGATACGCCTACATATGATGTCACATTATGACAATGTCAAATTTACGTCATGCAGACAAAATGTGACAATACGTAACATGTGACAATACATTGACATGATAATACATCATGACAATGTCGAATTTACATCATGCAAATTATGACGATATGTGATGTCAGTCATAACGACATTACATTGTGATGTCATCACGTGATCATTTCTAGCATCACTCGTGTTGATGTTGACAGTCAATTTTCGTGTTGCATGCGGCAGTTAAGGATTTTCCCTAACAATGAATATTTGAAAACACAGGCTGGCTAACAACAAGGAGAAACAGACAATGCTGGAAGTGTGAGTGAACACTTGGACACCAGTATGGTATCACAGGAACATTGGCACACTCTCCAGTATTTATTTCTTTACCAGCATTTGGAGCAAGACCGTGCGACATGGAACACCACTTGTTACAACAAACATGGCAGTACTAACAGCCTTGGTTCAGTGAGATATTCTCCCTGCTTTTGAAGAGCGGCCACGAAGCACGCTGCTCCTCAAGTTCACAGCAAGCGGGTTCAGGGTAGCAGGGTCTACAAGTTACACCCAATTACTTTCTCCTACTGTGTTTACCCACGCGCACCTGGTTTATGTGCCTCTTCAGAGAGTCTATCCGAATGAACATGGTGGCACATGAGCTGCAGGCAAATTTCTTCTCCTGCGTGTGCACGTGACGTTCTAAATCTTAGGAACTGTTTGTTGCGTACAGACACAGGTTGAATTTTAACTTCTTCTCTCTGGCGTGCGTAAAGCTGTCCTGTTTCAGCCTCTGCAGATTTGGAAATGTCTCCAGGCACACAAGGCACAATAGCTTGCCTACATCCACGCTGTAAGAGCAGAACTGCTGCTTCAGTCTGTTGGGGTGAATCGAGAAAAAGGAACACAGGTTGGAGTAGCGCCACTTCACACTGTTCTGTTTTTGGGACGGCGAAAGGCCGGGAGGATGAGACTCCGTCTGGCTTGGAGGATGAGACTCCGTTTGGCTGGAAAAATGAGACTCTATTTGGCTAGGAAAATGAGACTGTCTGGCTAAGAGAATGAGACTCTGTCTGGCCGGGAGGATGAGACTCAAATCTGGCTGGGAGGTCGTGGCAACAACCGATGTGGGCGTGGCCTCACGGTGTTGATTGGCCCTGCCTTGGTCGCCTGCACTTGAGTGAATCTCGTTGCCACATGAAAAGCAAAGTTGTGGCGATTGGCAATGAGCAAGATTCCTGCGATGACAAATGCAAATGCACATTAAGAAGCAGCACAGAAGCAATTCCAAAGTTAGTGTTTGTCAACCCCATGCAACGAGCACTCGTCCGTGTCATGAGGCACCGACAATAAAATTTCAAGCTCGAGATGTGCCCTTCATTTGATTGCTTAGAATGCATAACTCTTTTTGGTGAAGCTTTAATGGTATTTGTCACCTGAATGTTATTTCATTTCAAGTACTAACAGTATTTTAAAGCTCAACGCTGCATTCAGCACTCTGTGGCATCGACATTACTGCGACATGTCCGGTGTTGGCCATGCCACCCTGAGTCACGATGATGTCAATGATCTGAGTGTTCTTATTGTGGCGCCAACCAATGCCAACATCTGGAAACATCTCATCACTTCCCGTGCCTCGTCGTCATTGTGCCCCTTCAAATTATTTGTGTGCTTTCTAATCAGCGTGTCGGGAAGCACTTGCGCATTGAAAAATTGTTCTTCAAAGCGCAGGAAAAAACTGCAAGATTTTGTTGCTTCATTACACCTATGGTACATCACCAACATGGCCAGACACTATAGACGTGAAACTTGAAGAAAGTGAGGTGTAGAGAAATAGCATTGCTAACTAGTAACACGTAGAGAGTATCAACAGGGAATTATAATGTGTTCATGTACTGCTGTGAATTAGTGTAAAGCTAAATTGCCAAAGCCCAAAATGTGAGTTACTAGATACGTAGAGCCATCTAGTGGCTAAAAAAAAACCTCGCAAACATAGAAATGTTAGTGTAAAAACCCAGCATATCCTACTCCTTTGCTGGTGCGAAATTCTCAATTCACCCAGCAGTCATCAATTCTTTTTCTCGAGGACACGCAGGAACAAACATATACATATGTATACATACATACACATATGTTGTATCATTGTGGCTATCCAAAGTGTCACAAGTCGTCCATATCGTCAAGTAACCTGATATTCCCCAGACACCTTTGCGCGTACCGAAATGCCCTACACATTAAAACTGTCTAATAAAGCTAAATGCAGCAAATCATCAAACATAGCCCAAGCCTGCATCCCCAGGCACTCTCTCGTTATGGTCTGGATGGCATTCCTTTCAGAATCACTGCCTTCTGAAAAGTGTATGCTAAAATGATTTGCGATGTCACAAATCGCGGCGATTGCCAATTACACGCATCATCATCTTCACTTGTCGATGCTGTTGACGGCAGCAACAGCGATGCTGGTGACAATGACATGACTTCATGTACGCGCCTTGCCAATGAATTGTCAGCTATATTTTGTGTTACCTCTTTCTGTGGCCAGTTATTAGCCGAGATGCAGTCTGGAGGTTACCATGAGAGAGCGCTGCTATCGCTACAAATTGGCGGTTTAGCAACCGGCGCATTCAGCATGGTATGGCCGATGACATGGTGGGTTTGCAACGCCATCTTATTCGTGCTCTATGCTGGTCCAACTAATCAGTATAAATTATACAGTTATTTGTTCCTCTATTACATTTTGAGTCTTGAATCACTCTTAGGAGGTCGACAACCACTTGCTGATACAAAAATATTGACATGCTTAAATCTGATGTCAGTGTTCCTTTAAAAGAACTTATTGCTACGCAAGTTGGTTTGTAATGCTAAATGGAGAGCACAAATTCAGTATGAGAAATACAGGAGCCCACACAGCCCTTGTCCTGTACTGTGTGTGCTCCTTCATGAACCGTGCCAAACTTGTGCTCCGAAGTTTAGCATTAACATAGCCATTTCACTTACGAGTCAATTTCCTGGACAAATACAAAAAATTGTATCTTGGAAACATGCAGATGCATGCACATTCGGAGCATGTCAAGGAATAAAACCAACAAGTAGTGGACAAACAGAAAATGTGCCCAAGCACTAGTAGCAGATATGCAAAATATATCATCACTTATGCCCTCTCAAGAGCTGGCAACATGACAGCCACACTACATTCACACGGAAGTTTCCCAATTGCTATGCTACCTTGGTAATTTCACAGTGCGGCTTTAAAGACACATTTTGTCCCATGAAAGACCAGCGCTAGATAGGTGGTGCACCGAAAAACGGCACCCGGCGGGAAGCCGCAACACAACTCAGTCGCTTGCGCACAGACGACTGACAGCAGTGTACTGCGGGAGAGCACACGCGTGTGCCTGCCATGCTTCATTTTCTAACAGACAGCTCGAAAAGCCATTGCGGCAGTAATACTGCATGGTGGCTTAGAAAAAAAAACTTTGTTCAAAGGCTACTCTCACATAAAAAAGCACTCGAAAACAGGGAGGAGCCCTGAAAAGCGGACTGCATGCGTCTATGCATATGAAATTGAAGGAACAGTGCTGTGCCGTGATGGCGCCTCTCTCGTTGTCATTTTTTGGTTGCGTGCTGGGTTTTGTGTTAAACTAGTACAGGCTGACATGCCCCTTTGGATAAGTCTGGGCTGCGACGATACGACCCTGCCCATTTCTGCAATAAAACAAAATAGGAAGTGGTAGCTGAGTCAATTTTTTTTCTAGCATCGTATTTACACCCTGTCCGCAGTATGTACGCACATGGAAGTTGACCAAGCAAAGCACCATGGCAGCATAACACGTGTAAAGCCACGCTGCTATGCTTTATGGCACGAGATATATTCCTAACTGTGGCACCCACATTTCAATGGGAGCGAAATACAAAGACCACCCGTGAACCAAGAATATGTGCACATTAAAGAATCCAAACGGTCACAATTAGTCCTGATACCAAAACTACAGCGTGCTTCAAAATCGTTCCTTGTTTGGCACGTAAAAGTTTAGCAATTGTTGAACAGACACTTATTTCAGGCAGACACAGGCAAGCGGAAAAACAAACTGTGAATTAGGTAAACTAAACAACGAGCAAAAATTGCAGACATTTGATATTTATCTTACAAGGCATAAATTCCAGTGTCACTTCACCGCGGCAGCCAGTGAGAAAGAAGCTTACTGCATCAACCGACTCCAGAAAGCTAAGCTTCGAGTAGTCCGCTGCTTTATTCCTAACAATAATCCTGCTTTTAGCTCAAATTAAACTAATCAGAGGCATCTCAGCATCCAGTATTCATCGCAAGGGTATCATGAAAAACAGTTCAACTGCTTAAATGAACGTGCCACCACACAAATCTTGTGGCCGAGGCAGCTTTTTTTCTACCTAACTGTTCGCAAATAATGTAGACCATGTACTTATCGTATCATTCACTTTACGTGGGGGCGTCGGATGGTATTTTGGTGGTTGTGGGGGTCAGATAAATAAGTTTATATATGCTGTATGCTGCACTATACGCTCGTTTTGTTTCCAGTGATACGCCGTATAGATTTGGCTGTTTCATTCTGGTTTCTACTGGTGGCCATCTTCACTATCGAATAAATGTAGCAGACATGTGCAATTTGGTTTCGAAACTATCCTAACAGCACTAGACAGAAGAGCAAGAGAAGAACATGCTTTCCTTGCACAACTGCCTGGATGCGACCCCGTCTTCTTTCTTGTTGGTATGATTAAGCATGGAAAACGTACAGGTATGTGTCCTCCCTAATTTCTACCTATTGTGGCACTTGAATGCCAGCAGTACCACGAGTTCTTTTTGGTTACGTTTCGGGGATGCGCGCCCGTACTGCATTTACAAGCCGCCACACTCGTCTGTGGGAGCGGCTGAAAAGCGTGCTTTTTGACCGCCAGGGCAGTGCCATACGCATCATGGAAACTCTGGTGCTGTTTCCCTATAAGGAACTATCGGAACGCTTTCAGGCAGCCAAAGAATGCTAATAAGTGACTGAAAAGTTTCTTTTTTTTTTTGGCTTTTTACTTTCCTTGTGGCTTTTACTTTGCTGTAAGTAAGGCCTTTTTTTTTTGATCAGCTAGCCTATCTTTAGTTTAGCACACTGCCTCAAATAAGTTGCCCCGGATGTTATTAATGACAGCCGGTTCGGCATTGGCATCATTTATTAACACCTGAGCTGTCCAAACAATGTCAAAGAACAAACAAGTTATTTATGGGGTAGCAGCTGTGCGACGATATGCGACACAAGAGGATGAGACATGAGCTCTGAAATTGTGATCACAATGACGTTATGCAGTTTTTGTGCCTCCCTTACAAGCATGGCTAGTTTAACTTTCGCCCCTCAGCCCAAAATCATAGAAATATTAGAAACCTATTCCTCTGCCAAAGACTGCACCAAGTATCACAGCTTGAAACGCTCTAAGCAGCCTCAGGTTCAATGCTACAGCAACACAACAGAACTATTTCTTTCAATGAACACACACAAGTGCCATAGAAAATGAACAATCCAGCATTGCTGTTTTTTTCGAAGCAAATCAGTGGTGCACTAAATACACACAAATCAGTACAACAAAAGAGAGACATGAAAGGAATTGCACCGATACGAATTCATAATGAATCATGTGTAGGTTGTTTCATACGTATGAGAAAACCACAAGCACGCTTCAATGTGCTCAGAGTGTTACCTTAAGGTGTTCAACCGCCTCTATGTGTAGAAATGCACGTTATTGCACACACTAAGCACAAATTACGAATTCAAGCTGAAAAATCTAGAAGTTACTAACATAAAGTTATAGCAAAACATGGTTCTAGTATAAAAAGCACAATAATTGTCTGAAATGCTTCAACACATCCTGGCCAAAATCATAAAAATTTTATCCAGAAATGACCAGTAAGCTTGGAGAAGTGACCTCACAAAAGACAGGGCACTTCTGAAAAATGAACCTGCGCAAATGCTGTAGGAAAGGCATAATACAGCATTTCTCCTTTGGGGCAAGTCAGTGGTGCGCTAAACATGCACAAGTCAGTATGAAGAAAAATAAACACGTGAAAGGAAATGCATGAATACAAATGTGTTATGAATAAAGTAATTGATTGATTGATTGATTTGTGGGGTTCAATGTCCCAAAACCACCATATGATTATGAGAGACGCCGTAGCGGAGGGCTCCGAAAATTTCGACCACCTGGGGTTCTTTAACGTGCACCCAAATCTGAGTTTGATTGATATGTGTGGTTTAACGTCCCAAAACCGCTATATGATTATGAGAGACGCCATAGTGGAGGGCTCCGGAAATACCAAAATCTGAGTACACGGGCCTACAATATTTCTGCCTCCATAGGAAATGCAGCCGCCACAGCTTATGAAAGTATATGTAGAAATACGTACAACTGTGCATTAATTGTTTGACTAAAAAGTAAACCTGCTTCTTGGGGAAATTACCCATTTTGATTAATGGAAGCATGCAATCATTACCGAAATGAGTTAGATAACATGCTATCACCTCACATGGAAGCTAAGCTGTCGTCAGAGGGTCAGCCATTAAAGCAATAAGAGAGTTCTCTTAAATTACTGAATTATTTACAAAATTTTTCACAATCAAACATGACAAAGCCATGAAAAGCTGATGCAAACACAAACACCAGCAGCAGTAATAAATATTGCCATCCATCTTTCTGTACTAACTTTTACAGTCACATTGAGCCTGTAAAACCTTTCTCAAAAGTCACTGACCAGCTACCTTGGTAAGAAATAACATAAAAGCAACCCTGCTAGAACCGCACGAAAAGAAAGACGCATCAGAGATGAAACAGCCAAGATGTTCGTGGGATGCAAGTAGTGTTGCCCGTATCATGTTGCGGAACTTGCATATAAGCTCTGAAATCGAGACCAATGCAAAGAATTATACAAAGAAACAATTTTACAGTGATTTCACATTTTTTTTAATGCATTCTCTACAATGTCAGTATTTATACACCGATTGCCATAGTTCTAAATGCTGCCACTTTTCAAATACAGCCTATTTCTATAGAAAGGGTTATGTGCAAATAGCTACAACTCATGCCAGAGCTGAATGAACACAACCAGCACCTTCTATGGCACTTCCAAGTGTGCCACTCTTGGAACGTTTCAACCCAACACACCCGAAGTGTGTTCATGCGAGCTTCAAACCACGCACATGCAAGTCAACAAGCACAGTGCATGCAACACCCAAAATGACAGTGTGCATTCTTCGCTAGTCCCTATTTTTCATTCATTCATCATGCCTCAAAACAGTATGAAATGATTTTCAAGAATGCCATCATAGTTATTGACTTTAGCGCGATGCATGTGCTACATAAGCAAGCAAGCTTCGCTTTGTAATGAGCAGCACACATTTTCCTTCCATGGAGGGACAATTTGCCGCACTGTACATTGCACTGGAATGCCTTACATCACTACAAAGGTGTTGAATAATGCCAAGTCATTTATTGCCCATCAGGAAATCTTTCTTTTTGCAAGACACGGTGATGCAAGAACACAAGCAATCACAATTCAACAATAAACAAAAGAAGTGAACGCTACAGTGACGTGTCGTGTCGCCTGCTGTGCGAATAAAATATGTTCACGAAGAGCACCGGCGAAGAAACCACACGCTACAGCACTTTCAGTTTTAGCAAAATAGGGTGCGAAAAACAGATATTCTGTAGTGCTAGTAAAGCATAGGATGAAAAAAGACACGCTGGAATGTCTTAATTTTTCAATTTTTTTTCAACTGAGCTACAAAAAAAAAGAAAACATACGTAAGGTGTGTAACCAACGAGACCACATTGCATCACTTGGAAAACAGGCTCGCAGAAACTTTCGCTATTCCATCGGGAAAACGATCAAAATGATGAGCTCAACACCATTCACACTGAAATGTCAAAACTCACAGAATCACTTGCACAATCGACAAAGACCACTCGAAAAATTCTTTTTTAATGTCAGTCGATGTTACTGAGCCTTTGTATCTGCCTTCCCTTTCGAAACATTTCTGCAATTAATGTGGTTTAGCGCTGACTCGCACCTTGGCCAAGAGACAATGCGTGATGATGTCAAAATGTGACGTCATCAGAGCGTCATCGTGCCGACCAATTTTCGTGATCTGCAACATCATGATGCAATGATGTGATGATTGTTTCCAGCATGACCTGTATCGACACCGAAAGACAATTTTCGTGTTTCATGAGGCATTTAAGGTACTTGCCTCATTAGGAGGCAGTTGCAAGCAAAGGAACTGGTTAACAACATAATGAAATACACAGACGATGTTAGAAGAATCCACCATTGTACACAATGCATTACAGGCAATTGGTTACCTGTAATCAATTACATTTTTAGTAACTTTTTAATAACTTTTAATACTTTATCAAAACTGTATGTTGAGCATAATCAAGTTAAATTATCTTGTAACTAATTGCTTTCAACTGAATACTTTTTTTTTGCAAAAACCAATTTTCAACTAGTCTTTAACGGCATTCCTCCTTCCGAAAAGTATGCTGTAACAAGGGCAGTGTACAGTGAGCTTGAGCGATGAAAAAAGGACGATGCACTCTGATCACCAACCTGCGATCGAGTTCACCTTGTGTTAAATAAGTAACCGCTTCATCGACTCAATTGCCATCAGTAAAACACCTTGTCTCAATGCAATCATTGTGTAGACACCCCCACATCCATGCCAACGGGGTTTTTTACAAAGCATATATTTCACCTTTTCCTTGGCATTACCTGTAGCTCCTTACACAAGTGCCACCAACAGCGGAGCCCGACGCTTTATAGAGGACACAGCGACTATCACGGAAGCAATGTCCAACTACGAGCTGGTCTGCAAGGTGTGTCCGCATTATCACACTACCCTTCCCTCCAGCGCATGCATCGAGAGAATGTTCACGTTAGCAGCCGGTCTCTAAAAACATCAGCAGCGACAATTAGAAACAAATTTTGTAGAAAGTTCGCAATGTGTAACACTGCATCACAGAGGGCACAATAAGCTTGTATTGTGCTCTGGCAATAAAATTTTGAAGGAAAGTGATGCAAGATTTATTGACTACATTTTTGTAATAGCTCAGTTACTTTTGTGGAGCTGTAAGTGACCACTGTAATCAACAACATTTAAAATGGAGTAATTGTAATTGCTTGCCTATTTTTGGTAATGAGTATGAGTCTGGAAGAATTAGTGATCACTAGACACCAGTATCGTATACCCACAACATTTGCACATTTTATAGTATCGATTTCTCAGCCAGACTTTGGAGCCACACTGTACGACTCGGAACGCCATTAAACACCAAACATGGCAGTGATAACAGAACAGGTCAAGTGAGACTGGTGTCACTGCCTTCGAAGAGCAGCTTCTGAACGCCCTGCTCTTTAGATTCACAGCAAGAAGAGTGAGTGTAGAAGAGTCTACGAGTTACACCCGATTATCTTTTTTTTTTTTTCCTAGCATATTTACCAAGGTGCACTATGTTTATGTGCCTCTTCAAGGTGTCTACCCTGGGAACATGTTTGGACACAAGCTGCAGGCAAATGTTCACACCCGTGTGTGTGTGTGTGATGGTGAAAATTCTTGGCCAAGACAAACGTGTACGGACACAGGGTGCACTTGTGCCTCTTCTCTCTGGCATGCATCGAGCTGTGATTGTCAGGCTTTCTATATCTGGATACGCCTGCAGGCACACGAGGCACGACAGCTTGACTACATCCATGCAGTGAGTGCAGGAGGTCTTGCTGCAGTCTGTTGGGGTAAATCGCGGAAAAGGAACACAGGTCGCAGTAGTACCGCTTCACATTCTCTTGTTTGGCGTCAGGCTAGGAGGATGAGACTCCATCTGGCTGGGAGGACGTGGTGCCAGCCGACGTGCGCATGGCCCAACGGTGTTGGTCGGCGCTGCCTCGGTCGCCTGCACTTCGGTGAATCCCATTGCCACTTAAAAGCAATGTTGTGGCTGTTGGTCATGAGCAACATTCCTGTGATGAGAAACTGTACATGGTCTTTAAGAAACGATCCTGGAAGCAATTGCAAAGTTTGTGTTTGTCAACCCCATGCAATGCTCACTCGTCAGTGTAATTAACATGGCCTTAACAGGTTACTGACAAATTTTAAGTTTGAGATGTGCCCTTCATAAATATTTTTGGCTAAGTTTGAATGGTGTCTGTCACCTGAACGTTATTTTATTTTATGTGCAAACAGCTCTTGGAAACTAAACGGTGCATTCAGCACCCTGTGGCATGGATATTACTACGACGTGCTTTGGTGTGGCCCGTACCACCTCAAGTCATGATGTGCCAGTCACAATGACGTCGATGATCCGAGTGTTCTTATTGTGGCGCCAACTGGTGCCAACATTTCAAAACGTCTTATCGTTCCTCGTGCCTAGTCTTCGTCGCACCGCTTCAAATATATATGTCGTGTGCTTGCTAATCAACATGTCGTGGAACAGTCGTGCGCTGCAGAAATGTTCTTTGAAGTGCAGAAAAAAACTGGAAAAGTGTGTTGCTTCATTTTACGCATGGTACACCACTAGCAAAGTCAGATGCCATAGAAATAGAACTGGTAGAGGAAAGTATGGTATATAGAAATATTACTGCCAACAAGTAACATATAAAGAGTGTTAATAGAAAATCATAGTTCGTACATCCACTGTTGTGCATTAGTATATTGCCTAATTACCATAGCCACTAATGTGAGAAACAGGATCAATGGGGTCATATAATGGCTCAAGAAAGAATCTTGCAAAGGAACAGAAATTTTACCGTAAAAAACCTAGCATAATCCACTTTTTCTGCTGGTGAGTAATTCTGAATGGATGGCCTGGTCAAAGACTTTTTGTCAACAATACTCACTAAAAACAAAGAAACATACGTATATATCGTTGTAGCTATTCAAAGTGTTGCAAGATGTGGATATCATCAGGTAAATCGATATTTTCCAGGCCCCTTTGCATGTACAGGAATGCCTTACACACTAAAACTGTCTAATAAAGCTAAATGCAGCACATCAGCAAATATGGCCCAAGCGTGCATCCCCAGGCACTTTCTCATCACGATTTTAATGGCGTCCCTTTCGGAATCGCTGCCTCTAAAGGGTCGATGCTAGAATGCTTAGCAATGTCGCAAATCACAGCGATTCCCGATTCGACGTCATCTTCATAGCTTGTCCACACTCTTGATGGCAATGACAGGGACGCTGGTAGCAATGACACAACTTCATGTGCGCGCCTAGCCAGTGAAATGTCAGCTGATCCTTGTGTCACTTCTTTCTGTGGCCAGTTATTAGCCGTGACGTAGTCTGGAGGTTACCTTGAGTCAGTGCTGCTAGCGCTACAAATTGGAAGGTCTTGCAACGCGATCTTATTCGTCAGTTCATTGCATTTTCAGTCGCAAATCACTATAGAAAATCCACGAGTGCACGCAGCCCTTCTCCTGTGCTCTGTGGGCCCTTGTTTGTAACGTACCGAACTTGTGCTCTGCAGTTAAGCATTAACATAGCCAATGCACTTAAATGTCGATCCTCAACAAATGCAAAAAAACTGTTTCCAAGCATTCATAGCATGTCAAGGAATAAAACCAACCAATAGAGAACAAACAGAAAATGTACACAAGCACTTGTTGCAGAAATGCAAGATGTATTTTATCACTTATGCCCTCCAATGAACTGGCAACATGACAGACGCGTTACATTTACACAAAAGTTTCCCAATACCTGTTCTGCCTTGGTAATTCCATAGCGAGACTTTAAAAACCCATTTTGATTGATTGATTGATTTGTGGGGTTTAACGTCCCAAAACCACTATATGATTATGAGAGACGTTGTAGTGGAGGGCTCCGGAAATTTCGACTACCTGGGGTTCTTTAACGTGCACCCAAATCTGAGCACACGGGCCTACAACATTTCCGCCTCCATCGGAAATGCAGCCGCCGCAGCCGGGATTTGATCCCGCGACCTGCGGGTCAGCAGCCGAGTACCTTAGCCACTAGACCACCGCGGCGGGGCTAAAAACCCATTTTGCCCAAAAAAGCAATGTCGGAATGCTTGCTCGCAGTCATAGACAACTATAAGACTACTGAAAAAAAATTTTTTATGAATTTTTCCCTTTTCCTTGAGCTCTCATTTTGCCGTAAGCAAGGCCTTTTTCTTTTTTTATCAGCTAGCCTATCTTTTAGTTTCACACATTGGTTTTATTAAATTACAAGGATGTTATTACTGACAATTGATTCTGCATTTGCTTCTGTTTACAACCCAGCTGTCTGAATGTTTCATTAAAAATAATGAAAAATTACAAGACAGCACGTACGGTAAGGTTTGTAGCCGAGGAGGTTGAGATGAACTCCCAAACTATAACCACAACAATGAGATTAAATTTTTTTCCTTCACCTCTCTTCACACACAGCTTGTTCAACTTCCACCCCTCAACCTCAAATCATGAAAATATTGAAAACCTATCCCTCTGAAGACTGCACCAAGTATCACAACTTCAAGTGCTCCGGAGTTATTCAAGTAGAATAACTATGGCAACATCACAGAACACCTTTTCAGCCATGAACATATACAAGTGCTGAAGCAAACGTACAATCGAGCATTTCTTTTTCTTTCGAAGAAAATTATAGATGCATTAAATATAGACAAATCAGTACAACGAAAACAAAGACGGAAATTACACAAATACAAATTCATTATGAATCCTGCATAGGCTGTTTCATGCACACAGGAAAATTTCCAGCATGCTTCAACGTGCTCCCTTAAGGTGTGTAACAGTGTCCACATAAAATAAATGTACGTTATTGTACACACTGAACACAAATGACAAATTCAATCTGAAAGATGTAGTTACTAACATAAAGTTATAGCCAAACATTGTTCTACACAAAGCATGACGACGGTCTGAAATGCTTCAACACATTATGATGAAAATCAAAGACTTGTCGTGAAATGACACACGCGCTTATGGAAGAGACAGCCCCTCCAAAAGACGAGAGATTATTTAGAAATAAACATAGAGAAGAGTAGTAGCAAATGCATACTGCAACAGTATTCTTTCAAAGCAAATCAGCAGTGCTTGAAGCATGCACAAATTAGATAACAAAAAAAAAAACAAGCACAGAAAAAGAAATAAACAAATACAAATGCAATCTGAATAATATACATGTAGGAACATATGCTACTGTAAATTTTTGTTGCCTTAAAAAAGTGAACATGCTTGTAGGTGAAATGACACCTGCAGACATTTACAGACATTTACACAGGATGTGCAGACATTTACATTTGTGCAGACATTTACACAGGATGGTGGTACGCTTGATGGCGAAACTCCCATTGTACCCAAGAGCATGTGCCACAGTTAACTGCAAACAACCCCATGAACCTCACTTTTCAAAACTACCTTGAACATCCAGTTTGTAATGTTACCCACAGCATTAGCAGTAAAGTGGCCTCTCTGCGAATTCAACCATGCTGAACCAGAGTTTAAAGCTGCAATGTTTTCCAGCAGCATTAGAAGAGTTGTTGCATAGCGATCAAGTCAACTCAACTACATCATTGAAACCACAAGTCTCAGAAACTACTCTCATCTCCTTGTTGACCTCTCAAGCGGCGAAAGTTTATGTTTCTGTGGTTGCAACAAGGAGTTTTTACTGCAAACACGCACATTGAATAAAGAGATGCAATTTAGCAACCAACATTGGTGGCAGAGAGGCAAGCACCAATAATTCAAGTACGTGATCACCATTGTAATGGGTTAGAAATCAAGCTATCATCTCAAATGAAAATTGAGCTGTTTTGAAAGAGTCAACTATCAAAGCACGAAAACAGTCTTCCAAATATATATTTGATATACTAAAATAATTCAAAATTTTCAACATTCAAACGTGATTTAGCTACAAGAAATCCAATTTAAACAAAAACATCAGCAGAAGAGGCAATAAGAAATTTAATTAATCTTTCTCTACCAGCTTCTAGAGTCATTTAGCGCTTGTACAAGCTTTTTCATAAGTCACTGAACAGCTACCTTGGCAAGCAATAACTTTTAAACAACTCTGCTAGAACAATACAAAGGAGGTACACATTGGAGATGAAAAAGTCAGGATGTTCCTGGTGATGCCAGCAGTGTTGCCCGAATCGTTTTTCAAAGCTTGCAACTAAGCCTTGAAATCGAGACCAAAACAAAAAATTATGCAAACCAACAATTTCAGTAATTGCACACTTGTGAAGTACAGATCCATCAAGTCAGTGTTTATACACCGATTGCCATAGTACTAGCCAATCTTCATATATAAAACATTATTTCATAACAGCTATGAGTCACGCCCGAGCTGAATTAACACAACCAACACTGTAAGGTCGCACTCAGCGTGACATCCCCCACCCCCTTCTTTTTTTGGTAACACGTCTTCCCGAGAAACGGAACCGGCTCAGCATGGCACCCCCTTCCTCGCTTGCTTGACGCTGTTGCGCACGACGGACCGATCCCACCGAAGCCACCTCTGTTGCGAAAGACGGCGATGCCAACACGGTCTCGAAGGCGCCACTGCTTTCAACTTCGCCGGGAAGGTCACCAGCCGTTTGGTAGCGTATGTTTCTCAGCTCGCGACTGCTTCTGCGCAGAGCTGATAAGACGAGCGGACGAGACGACGGCGAGTTAAACAAGGTTTATGTACAGCATATATACAGAGGCGTTACAATTTCGGCACTGGGGCCGACAGAGACTCGAAGAGCCGAGCTCTCCTCTCTAACACATAGGTCAGCCTTTCGCCTAAGACCGCTGACTCATACACATGTCGGCTCTCCGACATGGGGACTCCTCTCTCAGGACTGCCGCTCGCGACGCGCCGCAGGGCTTCTTTTATTTACACCGGGTCCAACCAAAATGTCCAATCAGAAGCGCCGCTGGTCGTCAGGGCAGATTCCGCCAATGGGGGTCGCCGCGCCATGCGTCAGACCACCAGACACGAGGACGCCGGCTCGCTGTCACGTGCGCAGCTGACTCAATGCACGGGGGCCAGGGAGGCGCCGCGCGTGTTCACTCCGTCGAGTTGATCGCGCCAGGCGGACTGCGGGCTGGCCTTGACCCAGATTGCCTTTTTCAGAGGCACGGACGTTTGACGAGGACTCGCTGGCATAACAGCACCCCCGCCGCCAGACAATGCACCGGAAAGACGAGCTGCTTCCACGGGGCTCGGATGTCAGGTGCGCTCGTTCGTCAGGTCCCTCCAGGTTCGCCTCCAGGGCCATGGGGAGAATACAGCTCCCGACTGTTCCGGGAACACGTCCCATTTTTGACGACGGATCCCAGCTCCACTGGCTTGTCGCCACAACTTGTCGACCAGCTTCACTCGTCTCTTCTGACCATCTTCGGTTCCAGCACTTGTCGATGGTTCTGCAACTTGCCAAGAACGGATCGACAACAGACAACACACGACACACGCAAGTGCCTTCGGTCACCCGACAGAACACCAGACAAAGTATAGTACAACATATACCTATCTACGTGTCTATCGGAATTTTGTTCCCTCTACATCAAGAGGCACATGTGGGACAAAAGACTCTTAAAATGACAACTCATTTTTTTTTTCCCACGTACAACAACGTAACGAATTAGAATACCACAAAGTTGGCCCCTTGAGATCACTCTAAACGAGAGCGCTCAGGCCAGGTCGTGATGAGGTCAAAATTTTGCCCCGAATCGCCAGCCAGAAACCGAAAGGTTGAGAAGGTACTAACTAAACGCACTGCTCAATGCACCTGCATTAACGTTTACCTTTTCTTTTTTTTTCTTTAGCGAACGTCAAAGTTGCGCTGTGGAGCAACATGCTCCACCTCAGTAACCGGCCACTTTTAGGCGACGATACCTATGCGGCACCAAGAGCGGCTCACACTTGCGACGTTGCACAGGGGAGCAACGATACGGCTTGCTACTGATTGACTCCTCACCGCTTAGCTCGATATCGTGTTCGATCACCGTCGTGTCTCCGGGACGGTCCGACAACACATACCCAAACTCGGAAACAATCTTTCTCAGGTCCTCTTTCTCAGGTCCTCCTTCACTTAAGCTAGGCTCTAGGTTTATCTGCTCCCGGATTACTTTCGATCCCCCTTCGATCACCTCACTAGAACTCAGATTTTCTGCTTCCTCTTCCTCTGAAGCCTTCAACAGCTGATTTACGACCGCTTGATGTTGAACATTGGGTTTCATCAAGTTGTAAATTTTGTTCTGCCGCCTTCCTACTTGCACCTCATAATTTGTATCGCAAGGCTTCGATAATACTTTGGCGGGCCCTTCCCAATCAACCTCAAGCTTGTTCTTTTTGAATGGCTGCAGCCGCATTACCTGATTATCAACTTCAAAAACGCGCTTCTTCCCCGATTTCTCGTAGTGCTCCTTCGACAGCACTTTTGCCGCGTTTTTCTGGCTTTCCACTAGCGCTTCAATTTGGCTTTCCACTAGCGCTTCAATCGAGAGATCCTCACTCTGCTCTCGAATGAGCGTCTCTCGATCAACTCTCGGCAGCTCGCTCCAACTTTCCGCTACAGGCGAGAGCGTTGCAGCCCTCTCGCTCTGACTCAATGGCGCCATGTCGTCTCCCCTTTCTCCGGAAACCGCGCCGGTCGTGTCAGCGACGGGCCGCTCGCGTGACTGCTCACATGACTCATGCGGAAACTTTCCTTTCTGGGGTTCCGTCGACCCGCCGACAAGGTCACTTGAGAGTTCACCGCATGGAACCAGGTCCAGCTTACGCGAAAGCTTTCGCGCTTGCGATCGCGTGAGGGCCATGCACGCAAAGCTGGGGAAGAACGATTTGCCCTGCTCTTTGAGGAGCTGCTCCGAGTTGTTGGAGAAAAGATAAGGAAAACGATCGTTCAGCGCGGCAGACACAGCCGCTTCGGTGCGAAGCTTACCGAACGGGCCTTCAATGACAACCGTGGCGATTGGTAAGCGAACACTCTGCTCCTCGGCGACCTGCCTGATCCACGCGCATTCTCCTGTGAAGTCATCCGGAGACACCAATGAAGGATGGACAACGTCCATGGTTGCCGCTGAGTCTCTAAGTGCTCGGCACGTTTTCTCATTCACCCTAATTTCTTGGAGATACGGCTCTAACAACCGAATGTTTTTTCCTGATTCTCGGATCGTTGCGAAGGCAAATTTTTCCTGACAGTTTCTCGCGATGTGCCCTTCCTTTTTGCAGTTGTAGCAGATTAGCGGCTTCCGTTTGTTTTCCGATTCAAATGCCTGTGTGGTAGAAACCTCACTCGATTTCTCCGCTTCTGTTTGCCCATCCCCTACACTGTCCTTCGTAAGAGATGGGTCCTTTTTGAAATTACGGTGCGGAACGGGTTTCCGTTGATCAGGTTTCCTTGAAAAGCCCTCTTTCCTTTCATCCTTTTCAACGCGCACTGCCCTGCTATGCAACTTTCGGCGAGTATAATACTCCTCAGCTAACTCTGCTGCCTTGTTTAGCTGTACTTCACCAAGTCTGTCCTGCAGCCAAAGTCTGACATTATCCTCGATGCAGCGGTAGAATTGCTCCAATGCAACGCATTCCACCACTTTATCGCGGTCGTCATAAACACCTTCGCCCTTGAGCCATTCAATTAAATCGGCCTTAAGACGAAACGCGAAGTCAACGTGTGACTCATTCCCCTTTTCAGCATACCGGAACCTTTGCCTGAAAGCCTCGGGTGACAACTTATAACGTCTCAAGAGCACTTCCTTAACCTCGTCATAGCTCTCAAACGCTTCCCTCGACAAGCAAGTTATCGCGTCGGACACTTCGCCGGGAAGAAGAGCTAACAGGTTCTGCGCCCAAAGAGACCGCTCCAAAGCGTTTCGCTCACAGACGTGTTCAAACTTGACGAGATACTTCGCCATGTCCTCGCCTACTACGAACGGTGGCAGTTGATCCCGAATTCTAATACCGCTGACCTGAATCGTCGGAGAAACTGCGCTAGGCGCCTGCGAACACTGTAGGATTGCCAATTCTATTCGTTTCATCTCGAGGCGCTCCTGTCTCTCGGCCTCCTCGCGGCGTTCTCGCCTTTCAGCCTCGTCACGTTCGCGAACTTCTCGCCTTTCAGCCTCCTCGCGGCGTGCTTTGATCTCCACCCAGGCCTCATCGACTTCCTCAGCCGACACTCCCTCATCCTTCATGATCTCAAGGATCGCTTGCTTTCGTTTCGCACGGCCCAAAGTAATGCCGAGTTCCTCACAAATTTCGATGAGTTCCTTCACTTTAAGGTTCTCCATCGTTCACACTAGCCTCCTGCTGTTTGCCCCTGTTAACAATTTACTTGCCGTACCCACTATAAGTCAACTAGCAAGACGCGCAAGCAATTTTTTCACTCTCCCGTGTTTACCCCCTCCGCATTAACTTTGGTTTCAAAGCACTTCGACTTTGCTTGAAACGATCAAAGCTCACTCTAATGCTTCACACAGCCCTTCTCTAAACTACTACAACCTGAGCTAGAGTAGTCTGGTGAACTGAGGGGAAAACATCAGGCACTCACCGCATCGATGTCGCTGACGCCGGCCGATCCCGCTGCTGCCAACCACTGTTGCGAAAGACGGGCCTATCCCGCCGAAGCCACCTCTGTTGCGAAAGACGGCGATGCCAACACGGTCTCGAAGGCGCCACTGCTTTCAACTTCGCCGGGAAGGTCACCAGCCGTTTGGTAGCGTATGTTTCTCAGCTCGCGACTGCTTCTGCGCAGAGCTGATAAGACGAGCGGACGAGACGACGGCGAGTTAAACAAGGTTTATGTACAGCATATATACAGAGGCGTTACAATTTCGGCACTGGGGCCGACAGAGACTCGAAGAGCAGAGCTCTCCTCTCTAACACATAGGTCAGCCTTTCGCCTAAGACCGCTGACTCATACACATGTCGGCTCTCCGACATGGGGACTCCTCTCTCAGGACTGCCGCTCGCGACGCGCCGCAGGGCTTCTTTTATTTACACCGGGTCCAACCAAAATGTCCAATCAGAAGCGCCGCTGGTCGTCAGGGCAGATTCCGCCAATGGGGGTCGCCGCGCCATGCGTCAGACCACCAGACACGAGGACGCCGGCTCGCTGTCACGTGCGCAGCTGACTCAATGCACGGGGGCCAGGGAGGCGCCGCGCGTGTTCACTCCGTCGAGTTGATCGCGCCAGGCGGACTGCGGGCTGGCCTTGACCCAGATTGCCTTTTTCAGAGGCACGGACGTTTGACGAGGACTCGCTGGCATAACAACGCGTTCCGGAGAAAAGATGCCCAGCAGCTCCCTCTACCGACCCTGCTCCTTCCATGAAACTGCCTGTCCGGTCTCGACGAGGTCCGCGCGCAACAAGGACAAGGAGATAAAAGAAGCGCCTGGAAAAAGGTGGAGGGGGAGAGACGGGGGGGGGGGGGGAGGTCTTTTGCTACTAAGAAAGCTTGCCAGCTAGACACCGGCCCGACTGCTTTAGGCCCCACTGCGGTTCATACTTTCAGGGGCGAAGCTCCTTGGGGTGTGGGTCTGTCCTTCCTCCGTTGTTGTTGCACGTAGCCACCGGTGCCACATACCAGCTCTAGTGGCACATACCTGCATCAGGCGTCCGTCTGTCTATGGATCCGTCCATGCGTCCATCTTGTGAACACTCCGAGTACCGCCATCTCCCATCTCGCATCACCTGTGTCCAGGCCCGAACTGAGCAGCGCAGTCCGCCAACATGCCCAAAGGTCTTCATTGGAGGCCGCGACCCTAGAACTTCTAATGCTGGACATTCCCATGGGATAGGATATTGTCGCAGAGACTACTTTAAATTAGGTTTCTACCAGAAGAACCAGCGAGCAGCTATGCAAGCGTCAACAATGTAGCGCGCCTGCTCACGCTTTCTGCGGCACCGCGAGACATGCTCCTCGTGCTCTTGACAGAGGCCTGATATTCTGGCTGTAAGAAAGGTGTCCGAGAGAGACGTTCGTGTGGAACGCTTTAGCGGACTCAGTTATTTCACCTATTTTTATGGGCACAAGTTCACCCTTTAATATAACGATTGTTTGTGTGGCCCTCTCGCAATACGGGACAATGTGGCCAGTGGCTTTGGTGGTACAGTATTGTCAGACATTAGAACTATAGACGTGAGGATATATCTGGTGCATGATGACGGGGTTCGTGTATGTGCATGTTTGTAGCTGCCGCTATCGAACGGACCGGGCCCGATTCAGCTTAATTTAAATATATTCTAGACGTTTGCTGTGTGAGACCATTCGTATAGAGTGTCATACAGAGGAAACCCACAAGAGGTTTGTTACAGCCTCAAAATGTGATGGCGCTATCCTTTTAACACTGAGGGGCCTGAAGTAGTGAAACAATTAAACCGCATACAGGCTCCAAATACTCAAAAGAGTTAGCAGTCTTCAGCAGTTTCTGGGCATTGTCCAAGGCGCTCTATTAGTTGTTGAGAATGCAAGATCCTACACAGATAAATTTTTTTTTCTTCATTTACAAGTTCTACATATCTGTGCAGTTGCCTAACACAGGTGTCTAACGGTCACTTTTGATTGCAATTGTGCCTGATGCAGATGTAATTTCACGATCATCATTGTACGATCAGCTTCGTACGTTGATGTGGCAATGAAGGGCATATATACGCCTACTGGGCTCTAGTCAAAGCGCTTTCTTTAGGAACAATCGGCTCAAACCACTCAGAGCGAAGCGGCGGTGCCTACGTTGTACAATACATGGGATAAGTCCCGCCGACCGTGTCGCGCAGACTTCGCTCAGCTTCCCTCCGAAAGCCGCGATGGTGCTGCCACATGTAGCCCGATATCTCACGGCTACAGGTGGCAATGCACTACGAGTAGGCTGCACGGACTGCTCCATTATAACTAGGTGAAAAGAGGTTTTCATTCAACGAGACATTTACATGTCCAGATGCGGGAAAGCTGTAACTACGGTTAGCGTATGGGAATAACACTAGTGAACGTTTAATGCATCAGCACGGGCACACAAACTGTGCTTCCATCCAGTTGGAGAGCTGCAGTTTACCACTAACCGCGATGTGGGCAGGGTTCCATCATGATTGCGCCGCTTGTTGACCGCTTCAAGGAAGCTAATGAAAAGCAGCACCCAAGATGGTGGCTGCAGGCAGACTGATTTCGGCAACGTCTTCCAAAAGTTCGTCAGCTGGTCTGTCTCAACAGAGCTGCTGATACATGAAAAAGTCCGGCAAAATAAACGACACAGGTTTCAACATTCAAGTGATACCGGTAAATCGGTGATACGACAGTGAAACTGAGCGCATGACCACTTAATTCAGCGAGCAACAGTGCCAAATATTACCGTAGCAGGTGCAAACGTCACCGTAGTACCGCGGACGTAAAGCAAGTGGCAGCTTTAGTTAAGTCGTTATGTCTAGACGTACTGCTACTGTTGGCTCTAATTGCTGTAGTTACGGCTCGATGTAACAATAGCGCTGGCTTTAGTTACGTCTGGATGTATACATACGATAGCGCTGGCTATAGTTACGTCTGAACATAACCCTAGCCACACCGAAAAGAAAAAAAAAGCTCCAGACGCATCCTGGGCTGCAGAAATCCGGTGGTTTCTTCCAACCACTACCACCACATCCGGCTGACACCCGCGTCGCGCTAGAGATGGCGCCACCGCTTTGGCAAGCGCGCACTTGTCAAGGGAATCGCTGGGTTGCCCGTGCTACACACTCCCTCGAGTTTCGCGTGATTCAGGACTGCACTATAGGTGAACGCATGGGGAAGGGTGAAACAAGGACGACAGTAGCGCAATATTCCGAGCTAAACCACTACAATAGCGTTACATTAGCAGCAAAGTTCACGCTAAAATTAGCGCTGCACAAGAGATACGTTTCGTGAAACAAGGCGTTTTCGTACGCGTGGAAACGCAGCGTACTTACTTCAAAGGGTTCCTGCTTGACCGTTGCCGCAGTGCTGAGCACACTTCGTTCGTCGCTTTGTATATCACTCTGCTGCTCTTGTGGCTCGCACCTGATGACGCCCAGACGTAGCACAGACGGAAAGATGGTCGGCAAAGCGTCGCCGCTGACATCCGCTTAACGTTCGAACTGTAGGGAACACACGCACAGCCTGCTGACGGCCGCGTCGCTGAGCGAGAGCTTGGGTATCGCGGTGAGCCATTCCTTGCACCGAAGGTCGTCCGCCGTGCAAACGTGCAGTAGCTGAGACGGGTCGTTCAGTTCGAACTCGTTAGGACAACCCCTGATGCTTCACGCAATCTGTTCCATTGCTGTACGATGACTGAGAGTCTCACGGTGGGGAGAATTTTGAGCGAAGTTCCCTCGCGGCACGTCGAACGACGACTCAACTAAAAAAAAAAAGGTTGCTGTACGCAACATTATGAAGCATAGTGTCGTTAGCCTTATGTAAGAACGCATGGTTGTCGAAGGCACAGGACATAGAGTTTCCATAGCACAGGACACACGCTGCGAGCCTGGAATAAAGAGCCCGCCCACGGAACACCTGCCCGCCTCAAAACATTACACAAAAAACACACGTGCCTCAAAACCATGCATGGCGGGGATCGACACGGATTGATGAAATATAGTAATCAAGTCGTATACTACTTCAAATTGTAAGGAAAAAAATTCAACTGAAAAGTTTATAGCATTTAAAAAGTACTAAGCTAAACATATACATCGATTGTAGTTTCGGTTCTCGTTTTGGCTCTCGGGCAGTTCTACTGCTGAATTGTGTTTCGAACCATTCGAACCCGCAACCTGCACGGACCGCAAGCTCGAGAATCGAGACACACAGATACGCAAAACATGAACCGCCCACGTGAAATGTTAGCGCGCCATTAGGGGAGCGAGTTGAGAACACACACCAGCTGCAAAAAGGACGCTACTACAGGAAAAAAGGTGTCTTAAGACACCTTTAGCATTGCGGATCCTTTTGTGTGAAGCCAGCACCGTTAGATCTGCGTCCTGTCAGTTGCCTCCACCTTGCCCCCTTTTTTTTTTTCCCGCGAATTAGTTGTATATCACGTCAGTTGACGCTGCATTAACTAGCGAAATACCAAAGGAGCGTTGCGTTCACGCAATGCATACTCATCGCGCAAAACTTGCAAGAATCTATTGCCTCAAGTCCTTGGAGCACCTTCCAGTGATAACCAATGGACACGTATGATGATGTTTGATGTTTTATGGCGCAAGGGCCATTTCACGGCCAAAGAGCGCCAGTTCATCTTACTAAAAATATTGACAATGATTCTGATAAGCGGCTGTATAAGGGCCATAAAATTCCTCGCAGTAAGGCGGGTAAAAACATACAAGTAATAAAATCATGACCGTTGAGTGAAAGGTGTGTGTGGCGTGAATAGATGACAAAAGTTGGTGATAATAAAAGACGATGGTGGATATGTATGGCATTAGCACAAGTGCCTCACTCGTTCAAACCCTTGCGTCCAAGGGCCGTGAGGCACGTGCTTCCTTGTGTAACCACCGCAGCAAAAACCTCTCTGGCCCAATGGACACGTAGCACTAGAGCCCGATTAATTCCAGTAAATACAAAGTATCCCACGGATATCCTGTAATGTTCCAAACATGCTGGCACTCTATTCACGACAGATTTCGGGAGGACATCCACGGGAAAAAACTAAACTCATCCCACAAGCAGATCACTACTCAGAACTTGAGGTTTTTGTTGAGGTCATCGCAGCAGCAATCAGAGCCCATTTTGGATTATCAATTAAATCTTAATTTCGTTGTTTCGAATAAATGCGTGCATTAATAATTTAGTCACAATGTTTCTATCATTTGAGGAGATAGAATGCTGTCCAAAAGATAATTGTATGGTCAATAACCCTTTGAAATAGGCAGACTTAATATCATTCTTATGGTCAAATTAAAATAAAAAATGCAAAAATTAGGACCTCAAGTTTCTTCTACCTTTAAGGCTGTGCAACAAAGGTGTGCTGTGTGACCTTGGAGGTTGTGTTTTGTTGTTTGTATCAAGCAGCATTCAATAGATGGCAGTACACTGCACACGTGCCTAAAGTCCCTCTATCTATATATAGGGACCTTACACGTGCCTAAAGTCCCAGGGGCTTTACTTGTGCCCCATACGACACTACCAAATAAAAAATATATATTAATTCTTATGTGGCGATATCTGAGTGGAAGTGTTGGTGTTTAATCACGATTTCTGTGATCCCAAAGATAACACGACCTGCCCACGAACACCGTTCTGACGTCGTGCACAGGCATTTCCATCAAAGGTACGAGGGGGATCTCTTTTAGACATCAGCACGGTCGGGACAGGATTTATGTGTCAAAGGGACTTCCTTTTGAGTTAGTCTGGCAAGGAAGGAACCTGAATATTTTTGATAATCTTCAGCGAATGCCTTAAAATGTCTTGCTAGTCCTAGAACCAAGCGCAAATGAACAAACGTTAAATGTTCCCTATGCTTACCACCCACAAGCTGAGCCGCTGAGGAGTTTCCAGACACCGTAACGATTCGCTGTTACAGCCATAGGTGGGAAAACTCACTCATCAGTCGACTCACTCGGACTCAGATCGAGCCCTGAGTTGGATTGAGTCCGGGTGAGTGATATTTTGGCGAGTTTGAGTCCCGGCTGAGAAAAAAAATTGAAAAATTTTCTCAAGAGTAAGTTCTAGTGGGTTCGGCTCATGAAAATTTCGGTGCGTCTAAATCTGGGTGAGTACAAAGGGCAAGAATTATTTCTTTAGAGAGTCTGAATGAGTTCCCCATTATTTTGCCAACCTATGGTCATTTAGTCTCATCTTCAGCATCACTATCAGCCTAACCTGGATTTACGTCTATACTCACACGCATTCTAAAGCACTGTCGTTCATACTTTATTCCACTATTTATTGATCAGAGGCGTGAACTATGTAAGGGAGTGAATTAATGTTCCCCCATCACCAACTATTATTCCACAGAAATTTTTGATAAATATTCTCATGTGTCATCTCTTTCAAGAAAATGTCCTTGCTGGTTCGCAACTACTCATAACTCGTACTTATGGTACTATATGAAACGACATCAAGAAGCACACTGATTATGTGCGATAATGGTGTCATAGAGCACCGACAATGTCGAAAAAGATGCGGAACTCTAGGCTAACAACTGTGAGTCGACTCACATACTCTCAGATCCAGTCGTGAGTCTGACTGAGTAATGTTTAGGTAAGTTTGAGTCCAAGTCAGTCCCGCTCAGGTAAATTTTGCCAAATCTTAGTCCGAGCAAGCTCCACACTGTTTCAGTAAGTCTCTAAGTCAATCAATTAATGTACGCGAATCCAGCAGTTGAACTTGCTGTCCTTATCCAAGAAAGTCAGAATCGAGACAAAAGTTGCAAATAAAAAACGCCTTTTATTACATCTCAAATATCCGTGTGAGCTTTCATCTATGTACTATAGAAAGTTTTCGATTCCACACATTGCAAAACGGGTATAAATGCACCTCCACACCTAAACCACTGGCTAGCCTGCATGGCGATTTCACACATACACATGAAATTATGTGGTGTGTTTAGACAGGGATAAAACTTTATTTTGTTATTTGTATAAAAAAATTGTGTGAACAATGTCATGTTCTATCAACATGAAGGGTTTTGCCTAGACGTATATGGAAAGAGCAGTGTAAATAAAGGATATTAAGACCCACCCAGTTTACCCAAACATGCAAAACCATTTGTATTATAATTACTGGTTTCGTTCTACTTGACTGCGGGAAATGGCTTGCTGCCAGCGATGATAATCATTTTTGGCACTTTCTTAGGATAGTCAAAGGTGTAGCTTGAAGCATAGGTCGACGTAACTGCTTGCAAGTGCACAGACTCATACTCGCAGCGCACATTTCACAGGCATGAGATCGTACATAAGTTACGAAATGTGCGAGTGCACGTGCGCATGACCAGAGGTGGTCTCAAATTAAGTGTGGTTGAATATTAGCTGTAGCCACACTCTTCACCTGGTTTCCTTCTGAGATCGATAGTGTTCTAGTATGGTTCTCGTGATCACAAACGCTTTTTGGCATTCCCATCATGCCCTCCTGCCCTCATAAACAATTTCTGGCCCTACCTTAGGTTATATGCGAGGGAATGTACGCAAGCATTTACCCACGTATGGTATTCAGACATGTGAATGAGCGAGCGTAGATACAAGTGTGATTGCGAGTGGCCGTTGGTGAACAAGCGAGTACGACTATGAGTGAGTCTCTGAGAATGGGCTTTGCACTAACCCGTGCAAAGTGCGAGTGTACATGTGTGCAAGTACCACACGGCCTGCGGAAATATCGGTAACGAGCATGAGCGAGTACATGGCTCATTTCGCCGACCTAGAGATTTAAGCGTACACCGTGGCTGAGTACGTTACGACATGTTTGCGCCAGCACTGCTCTTCACTTGTACGCCCACTACAAAATGAATTCAAACTGCGAAATTCAGGACTGCACGAAAACTTGCCACCATATATTGCCAACAAAAAAATTTTGGCTGCCAATGCCTAGCCAGCAATCTATGCACAAAAAGCACCTACACCCCTCACCCATGCACACCAGTGTAACTATCAAAACTTAAGCCTCACGAATAGCTGAATTTCTCAAAAATAATCTCACCGAGGAACACAGCCTGAAACTGGGTTTTATTGCAAATGGCATATATTATAATTCTCTTTACACAACACTATGGGAAGGGTGTACTGAGGCAAGTAAAATAGACTTTACAAGCTGATTGATTTGTGGGGTTTAACGTCCCAAAACCACCACTTGATTATGAGAGACGCAGACTTTACAAGTTCATCAGACACGAGGTGAACGATGGACAGATGTCGCCACGTTGGCATTGCGCACACTACTGTAGCTGTTGCATCCTCCACTGTGTTCTCAGTCCCCATCGCTGCTCTTGGACAGCAATATTTCGCAAGCCATATCCAGGGCTTGAAAGTTTGTATGTGTTTACGCAGCACCAGTACCAAGAGACCTACTAGCGGTCAAGACATGGCTTTTGGCAACACCTGCAGGCACCTATAGCTGCTGATAGCAATAAGCATGCTCTGAAAGTGCAAGCTAGCCTTTGACTTGGGATTGATTCATTTTTCTTTCGTTGAGAGTGTGGCATCTAGTTCCAAGATTTAGTTTGTGAAGTAACATTTACTTCAGCTAGGTCTAATGCAGATATAAACCTTATTATGCATAGCTGTTTCGTGCATGTATCCTGTGCTGTCAATGCCCTGCCTTTCAGATGCTTTTTTTTTATGAAGGAACATAGAAGAGCCTTCAGCCATTATTATTATCACCATCAAGCTGCTTAATTTCGCTATAAACTATGCATTCACCGCTTGCTCCTTTCAGTGCTGTAGCAGTCATGGTTGAAACTGTGAGGCGACATCTGTCCACTACCGCCGGGATGGCATTGGCTATTCCGACAGCGAATTCACACCGTACACTCACAAAATATTGCTCAAGAAGCAAAGAGTTTTTTTCTTTACAAATTGTGCGACAACAAATCTGACAGAAAAGAAAATTGTACAAGTGTTGCCACCTGGTGTAGCAAAAACGTACAAAATGACAATAAAATGGCAACAATACATGAAAGTCGCATGAGCAGTCGCTTGCACATTTCCCCTGTGAGCAAATAAAAGCATAGTTACACCAAAAGCCCAAAGCGGGTTGACAAGTCAAATAACCACCTGGTTATTTTAATACTATAGAAATATCTTATCTCACTGTTCCGTGTAATTTCACAGAACTTACACATGTTGGGATAAAGACAAACAGGTACTGATGCACACTCGTGAATAAAAAAAAGCCAGTGCATCACAAAAATTCGGTGGGATTTTTTAAAAAATATATTTCTTTAATGCTTTCTTGTTCCCAGATGAATGTAATACAACATAAATCCATAAAAACATTTAGAACTGAAAAAAAAAAAGGGTTAAAATTCGAAACAGATTCCCGGTTTGAGAACTAAACATGTACCACAGACCGGCCTAATAATGCCACTGTATATGGCATATCACAGAGCAAAGCAGACACGTGTGCGTTTTCTGATGACACTGTGTACGATTCAAATAAATTTTAAGAAACATCAGAGTTTAAAAAAGGTTGCACAAATAAATTCAGTGTTGCAAGAAACTGCCAATGGCACTCCGCTACACCTCCTGAATCTAAAGAACAGTAACTGCATTAGAGTAAAAATGTAAGAATTACCGGATAAATTCACAGAAATTTTAGCAGCACTAACCTGGTGCCACATTCACCACCTCACAGACGCACTTCTCAAGAGAGTAGAAGCACAAAAACCACGTTTTAAATGTAGTTGTGATGGCAATGTACCTTTTTCAGCACGATGCCAAAACTGTGCGTGACAAAAGACAAGCAAAGAAAGAAAAACTCAACGAAAGGTGTCGCATATATGATGATCTATGTTGTGAAATATGTACATGAGCAATGTGATAGCTTTTTTAAAAAATCTCAATGAACAAATTTACAAACTATGTACAGACACAGCGCCACTGGCTAGCGTGAGCAACCGCCCTTCCCACTTCCGTATCAAAACACACTGAACTCGACACTCTTCATGCACGTCTTCGCAACATTACAGCAACCTCGACCGAAACCACACACATGCAACCAAGCACGCGCAAGGGAAGTTAATCCTGACTGAAACCAAACACACATGTGCACACATGAGGGACATTTGAATGCAAGTACTTTGCAAAGGCATGCAGCAACCTTGTATGCAATGATTGAGGCCTATCCTTCAAGGTCACTTCTCTTAGAAGTGTCCTTGAAGGGTACTGCGGAAAATTTCAGATGCATAAGAAGCCTAGATATTTTTACTGTGCAGAAGAAAAAGTGTCGCATCAAATTACACATTTGAGGAAAACTCAAGAGGCATCGAGAGAGATGGTTTGCTAAAATAGGAGTTTATGGGGATAAAATTACGGAAACATTATTGCTCCCCTTTAAAAGACATTCAAGACTAGGACGGCATTACCTCAGAGACTAGGGGTACACTCCTGAAAGATCAGAGTAAGCAGCTTGTTGGTGCCGCCACAAAAAATTACACCGGTCTTCTCGAAGCTTCGAAGTTGCGTGCGTGAATCGCTTTCGCATATTTCATCGTTTCTAATTTGTGAAACAGATTCCAACCGGTTAAACGGGTTTACCAATAACATATCCCATTGAATAGGTACAGACACAAGCTTTTTCAAAGCTAGACAACAACTTGCGAGGTTGATTTGTGAGGAGGCACATGCACAGTCTACAAAACGGCAATGGCAAATACAGCCCAGAACATATTTAAAATGAATTTTAATATGTGTAGGAGACTGGGGATTTAAGAATATGAGTAAGCATGGCAGATGAACAACATTCAATGACAATGTTTCATCATCAAAAAAAAAAATGTTTGTTATATCGAAAAATTCGTTAGAAAGGTTTAACGCTGTATCTACTGCAAGACTATTCTTCATTTACTTCGCTTTAACCAATATTTGGTTATATCCGTGTTCGTTATATTGAGATTCGAGTGTAACAACACTAAGCTTTTAAGAGCGCATGACCTCACGCGTCTTGCGTGGCCGCAGCATTTCGATTGTTGTAGGTAGCCGGCGAATTTAACCTTGCAAAATTTGCACACGATTGCCCCACCAGATTGTCTTTTCCAGTTGTAAGCGAAGCACGAGCACGTTTTTAGATAGTCGCAAGCAACGCCGCATAAGCCAGTGTCCTGCGAGCTATTCCGCATGCAGGGTTGTACCGGGGACAGAAATATTTGAATTCACGCTTACCTGGACCCATCTTACTTGTTGCACGAAACTGCTACCAAGCTCTATAAAAAAATGTCTTTGAATAAATACTTGCCATACAATGAAGCAAACAATTAATCCGACAGAGAAAAGTGGGTCATTAGCTACTTATCGGTGCCAAAGAAAAACAACATACAATATTTGTGCCAGTACTCCCTTTACGTGATGCACGGCTCAGATGACAAGACTCCTTGGCATTGCCTCCGAGATGGGGCACATGCTCCTCTGAGAATAGTGACCGCCCATTTTGGGCAAACACTAATGGTGGTTTTTGATGCTGCCACGGCCAATTGTACTAGTTCTTTTTAAGAAGCTGCCTTCAAAGCGAGCGACCACGTAATACTCATGATTCTAAGAGATGAAGGCAGCGTAACTGCCCCATGATGTCGGCACCACTCTACATGCCTCCCAAATTTCCTGCGAACTCTGTGCCAAAGTACTGGAGTGTGATGATCCAAAAGAGCCAGTGAGAAATTTACAACTGCTAGCCTGAACTGAGCAGCAGAAAACATATTGATTTGCGAGTAACTGTTTCATGTTGACCATATGATTTTTACTTAAATGCCTCACAACTATACCACAGCAACGATTGTTATTGTGATTAAAAAAAAAGAAAGAAAGACCACGGGAACAGTGTAGATGTGTTATACATGAAAGAGGAAGATATTAAGAAAGAAAAAGCTCCCATCAATAGGGTGTCCAGTACATCTGTGCGCTGTTGGTCCCTTTGCAATTGAACAAAAGATGAGTTGCTTGCAAATACAGATTGAATTTCGTGCAGTAACAACATCAAGATCCCTTGCTCATGCTGCGAGAAGCTCGCCCCGCCTGACACTTCCACACAAGAACTTTTTCTTAAATAATTAAAGAAAAGCCTGTATGTGCACTTGAAATGCCACAGATCAAGCATCAAATTGACAAAGGTAACCAGTATTTTACCAATTTACACATTCAAACTCACGCACCATAGCTCAAAAACACATCCTTTGCAAGCAGACTTCACATTCTCACACGCTTCAAGCCACACCTTCGTCAACTACTGTGCACTTGCACGCGCAAGAATGCTCCGAACAACTGAGAGCACCACGGGGATCACAGTTCCTGGCACATTTTATCAAAGAAGGGAGGACGCCAACTCTTCGCCGGTTTGTGTCCCGGAGGCCATCTTTCTTCGACTATGTGCTTTCTTTTCCTGCAGTATGGACGTGAAACGTTATATTCGAGATTACCACGTAGTGCCAACCTTGGATTGCTAAGTTGTGCGGACTCTGGACATTAGAGCAGTGTTGTGCCATTTTCAAACGTTTCCACTGAAGCTGCAGTATCGCTGGTGCACTTCTACAGAAGCTGAAAAGTGTCACTGAGAGGCATTGCCAACCTCATCGCCAACCTCGGGCACACCCAATCTGTAGTATAGAAGGGCAAGATCTGCTGCCTTCAGCACATGTCGTTTCACGAGACGAGGGGAGTGTTCCACATCGACGGCACACTTGTTTCACTTGGGTACAGCAGTTCACGGACTTACAAAAGCTGTATCGCACATGCTGACGAAGGAGTATTGTTTTGCGAAGTGCTTCACAAATACCATTCTCGTACGAGTAAATCCAGCACCAAGCCAGCAACTTCCGAAACAAGAAACAAAACACAGAAAAAGTCCCTAACTATGCTACAAAAGCAGCAGCACTTCTTTTCTTTTTTTTTTTCACTGGTCAAGTGTAAGAAGAAGGAAGCTCTCGCTGGGATCACAACTTGTGCCGTAGCTATCGGTGCGGAGTGGTGTCGTCGTCGGTCGTTGCGGAGGAAAAGGTGGCAAGGGCTGTTGTGGCAGGTCGCTCTCGGTTGCTACGGCAAGGCACCTGAATCAAGTGGCCGAGATCCAGCCACTGCTTGCGAAGTGGTTCAGGATCAGCCGGCAGTGCGACCTGTCCATGCCCGCGAGGGATCGGAACTTGGCCGTGCTTCCCTTCTGCCGCTGAGCTTGGTCCTGCGGAGAGAACATGCCCGAATGCGGAGGCATCGTATCATGCAATGACGAGGTGTGTTTGTGAGAGGGGAACAGGAGAGGCGAAAGACGGACACGAGGTGAGGAAGTTAACAAGATTTCAATTGGTTCACTAGTGTCAGGGCACTGCTGTAGGTGTTTGATATTACCAAGGTCATGATGCAGAACAAGCACATTGCTTCTGACCTCACTGTGAAATAATCTAAAAATCAAAAGCTGATTAAGATCACTGAGTACAGTCGAACCCCTCTATAAGAGACATTGATGTCAGGCACAAATGGGAATAAGAGACACCAGTGGGCCTATCGAAAAATAGGGATTGATAAAAAAATGCCATAGTTGTACCCTGCTTATAAGAGACAGCTCATGCAAAAGGCTAGAATTCCTCCCCGGTGCATGTCTATTATAAAGTGGTTCGACTGAAGATGATACTCTGTGCTTCAAAATATGCTCCTTCAACTAACAGTTACACGGCCTTCAGAAAAACGTCGAGGCCGATAAAGTAAGCAACTGGATCACCACATGCACCTACTACCTCTTGAGAGGGTAAAAAATGTGAAAGCACTTCTTTCTCGAACCTATGTCATTTGTCAGCATATGAACCGCTAAATTTACTTTGCATATGGAAGTAAAAAAAAAGCATGCAAGTGTGAGTACCAGCTTAGGCAGACTGCTCAGGCTATTCTTGCACTTGCTTGGAGCACTAAGAAGTATCACTGGCCTTCTCGAAGCACGCATAGTAAACTTCTGAACATACACACACACAACCTTGGAAAATTTCGTGCAGTTCACTGCCTGGCTCTTATGCCTAAAAATGCTGCCAATGCAGAAAATACTCACCTTCAACACTACGGTCTTAAAGGTGATATAGCACGCAGGGCTGATTCCTATGGACTGGCACAGCTGCAAGAGACAGAAGATAGACGAGCGCAATGAACAAGCCAGCATTGAGAACTTGTCGTGACAGTGAGGTGAATAAATTATGGCTAGATGAAGACAGTTGATGCTTAGGCACTGCTCGTAAGTTAAAATTATTGGCTGGCATGTACACATGGTTACAATGGAATAAGAAATGCTAAACACCTTTCAAATACAAAAAACAGTGACGCTAGCTGGTTTCCTCTTGAACCTGAAGTGCTCCCTTTTGGCTCGTGCATTAAATACTAAGCATTACAAGAGTTCGAGGCTCGTCTTTAATGCGTAAAACATAACGTTTGGCCGAGCAGCAATGTCAGAATCTCTAACGGAATTTAGAAAGATGTTCCAATTCCAGAGCCAACAGTAGCGACACACACATGAATCTGAATGGGAGAGTCACCTGTATGAAACACTAGGAAAATGATTGACATCACAAAAATGAGTAAGTGGATAAGGGATTCACATAAGTTCCTTGTGGGAGGTGCAGCAACGGTTGTGATTAGAGCTAGCCATAGAGTTTCATACAATAATACCTGTAGAGGAATCTGGCACTGTGATTGTGTACCCCCATAGGAATTATGCGAAGTCCAGGCTTCAGATTGGATTGCGTTAGCTAGCGAACTGTCTTTTTCTACAGTTTCAGTTTCGTTCTTCGTGCAGCGTGGGTAGTGGGGCGCGGTGCAAAGCACTGAAGCAGCGCCTTCGTTGTTTAAAGAGGCTGAAGACCACTATGTCTCTTGACTTGCTGCGATGTTGGAGCTTTACGAGTCGTATCTGACAGTTTAAACGAAGCGTCGCTAACTCACCGCTGTGCATAGATGTAGTAGCGTCCCATCACAGTGCGGGATACTGCCTCGAGTTTTTTCAGAATCGCTTCTTGCCAAAACTCGTTTAAATTAACATCAAAATGAACGCAAAGCGAAGTACACGCATCGTCACGCTCGACTTCACAACAAAACGAGAGGTGCGTTGGAGGCAGACTGCATGGACAGACGCACCTGGCATTTCAGCGGACAAAACGTTAGGTGCTTCTCACTTGGTACTGTATTGTTTTTTTTCATAAACAGACAATGCATACTTCCGAGGGAAAAACAAGAGTGTTTGTTTCAAAGTGTTGTAAAAAATAATTGATTATATATTGATGCCAAATTTGGAGTGCAATGGCAGAGCAATGCATACCCTGGTGCTAAATTTGTCCATTTCCCTTCTACCTCATGGTCACAGAATCTCTTTGCAATAAGTTTTATGTATAAAAGAATGGAGCAGGTTTTGATTTAAAATAATTGATTTGTGGGGTTTAACGTCCCAAAACCACCATTTGATTATGAGAGACGCCGTAGTGGAGGGCTCCGGAAATTTTGACCACCTGGGGTTCTTTACCGTGCACCCAAATCTGAGTACACGGGCCTACAACATTTCCGCCTCCATCGAAAATGCAGCCGCCACAGCCGGGATTTGATCCCGCGACCTGCGGGTCAGTAGCCGAGTACCTTAGCCACTAGACCACCGTGGCGGGGATGATTTAAAATAACTTCGTATCACTTTGTTTTACACTCGAAAAAGAAGCATCGCGAATGTCAAGAACGCGACCCATCCAACGCAGATCTGAAGCCTGTACTTCCCATAATTCCCATGAGAGTAGTACACACGCCACCGAAGGAGTCCGTGTAGACACTAGCGCCAGATTCCCCTCTAGGCGTTACTGTATGAAACTCTATGAAGCTGGCATTATTTCTTCTTCTTACTCTTGCAAATGACTACAGTTGGGAAAGTAATGATGCCAGAAAGATAATATAAGTGTAGAGGAGACTTGCATACCTTCCTCTCCTTGTCGGAGAGCAGCTCGTAGCCAGGCAAGCTGGTGATGTCGGTGGCCTCCTTGGAGACTTCCCTCGTGTCACCTTCTCGTTTTTAACAAGAGGTCCGTCCAGGCAGGAGGGGGAGGGGAAAAAGAAGAATGGGCGGAACGGTACCATCAGACAAGTGCAAGCACACAAACTCAGCAGTGACTGCGACAAATGCGGCACAGTAACTGCCCCTCATCCACCACACTGTACAGACTAAATCACATATAGAGCAAAACACCACTTATACGTTCCTCACTTGTACATTTCACACCATTTGATTTGTGTAACATTTATAGTCCTACAGTCAGAAAAAAATAATAATCTACAAATGCCAAAGTATTGCGACCACCCTCTCGCACCTCATTCCCGCAAATCTGCCAACTGTCTCAGCGCTGAATCTGCTGAGAAGGTATGTCAATGAGTTTGGCAACGTCGGCTGCCACAGGAATTATACAAGAGCTCGAAACAGGTGTGGTAAAAGGGGCACAGGCACAAAAGAAGCTCCAGACTTTCATCAAGGCCTCTATAAGCTATAAAATGATGAATAAATTATTCTGAGATAGAGCAGGGTGAAATGCCTGTTTTAATACTTAGAAGCCCTTCATCCCCCAATTTTAACCACGTCACATGTTTCCTGGCTACATTTTTTTTAGTTGCCCTGTAATATGTATTAAATCAGTTACAGTGCATAAAGTCAAACTACCTCGTAATGAAACCACGGTGGACACAAAGATGCCCTGGCCATAAATCTGATGCTTTATGTAATAAGCGGTTTATCTTCACTACATGCTAGTCTTGTGAGAGATGTTCTAGAATTATTATTCTGTGTCTGATACTTTGCTAATCTGCATCCATCAGTAAAGGCATGACTGTACAAAAAGTGTTGCACAAAAAAGGTAAACTCGGCTAGTTAATATGCATGCATCTTTACATCCATTCAAGGCTCACTAAGATGAGGACAAAGTGAAAAAAATACTCCATCGATTTCGCGGTCTCGTCCTTGTTGCATGAGAAAAACAACAGCGCCGCACAAATAAAATGTCTGCTGTGGTGACATGCTTGGAATTCACCATCGCCGATACATTCCACATTAACTATAAATAACTTTTTTCTCATTCACAGATATAAGTGATGAAAAAAAAAAATTGTAGGCTGCGTCAACTCTTCTAGTGCTTAGAAAAAAATATGAATCAACCTCATTTTTGTAAGTTTTCCATGCACCAGACGCCTGTAGCAAACTGCAGTTGATGTTACAGGTTGAGCAATAAAGAATCGAGTTTAGAGCACCCAAGCGGTGACGTTTAGTTGCCTGATCATCACCACAATTTTCATGCTGTCCCCACCTAAGCACTCTTTTTAGATAAATGAGTTTTAGAGGCAATTCATTTAAGGTAGTATTCAGCTACTCCTTAAACAAAGAACACTAAGTCACAAAAAAATAGAGCAACAAGGATATCAATGGAAGAAAACACTGACAACTATGAGATAAAAATTATGGCATAACAAATACAGTAGAACCCCGATTATACAACTTTCAGGTGATCACGCAAATCCGTCATATAATCAAAAAACTAAGATCATAGATAGTGACACACAGCCTTGCCCAAAAAATAGGTACACACCTCCTAAATATGCCCACAGTACGACCTCACGCCCCTGCAAGGAAGATCGATAAAATTACTCTTGCCAGTCACAGCTAATGGCAGCATTACATAATTGGAGGAGGTGCAAACAAGAATTTATTCTACAAAATTGAATCTAACGTGCATGTTTCTACCGAAAAAATCGAGTCCGAAAATTGCGTGGGCGTGAGAATGAAACCAAAACCGCGTTGGCAACAGCCTCCCATAAGAAGAGTTGGACACACTGTCATTCCTATCACATAATGGCAACGAACCACCAGTTTGCATAGAATGCCTTTGTGTGCCACTGAGCTGTAATTTGTTGGCTTGTTAACTGCAAGTAATCATGTCCCACTGTTATTGTGAATGTGGATGATAGGTGAAAGTAATTTTGCACGGTGAAAACAGCTTCACCACGCCCTCATGCGTGCACAAGCCTGCAACTGCGATAGAGACAGAGGCAGGAGATCAGCTGTACGGTGACTAGGAAAAGTTTCCACGGGCCGAGAACGTGGAAATATCAGCTTTTTGGCCGGCTGAAGCTACTCTGTGTGGATAGAGCTGAACTAGCTAACGTATCCAGATACGTACGCATGCAACCGAAGCATATGAATAAGTGCACGAACTTCCAGGAGAATAAATTTTCCATCCAAGAAGACATCCTTTTTCTACTTTTCTAATCATCACCCTGACGGAACGCAAGTTCACATTTTGCACCCGTGAATAATTGGACGACGTTTGATTTGAATAAAGGTGTTTTTTTTTCTTTTGGACGAAATTTGAAATTCCCAATAAAACAGCATGGTATAACCAAGGCTTTTAATACATAACTTCTATGGGGATTTCGCCAGTACCATACCGATTCGTCGTCAAATGCAGGTCAGCGCGAAACTAGGGGATATATACCGTATTTACTCGTGTAATCTTCGCACTCGCATAATTCTCGCACCCCCCCCCCTCACATCGCCCAACCAAAATAAGATTTTTTTTTTTCCTCGAGTAATTATCGCACCCTCAAAAACTGCCGCAATAATGTCGTCCGCTCGTTCCAGCCACTGATGATCATAGCGCACCTTCTCTTCACCATCAAGCGTACTATTGCACGGAGATTCAATTCAATCCAAGCCAAGCCGAAGTGTCCAGTGCACGTTGCGGCGTGTTTTGTATGTTGTCAGTAATCTTGTCACGTTATGAGGCGATACTCAAGCTACACGGCTGCTTTCAAGTTGCAAGTGATAGATCATGCACCAAACGGCAACAGGGCCGCCGGTAGGCCCTTCGGAGTCTACGAGTTTTGTGTTCGCTACTGGTGACAGCAGCTGAAAGCCACCAAGACGTGCAGGGCCTGCCGTGTGCCCAAAACTGGAATTGATGGTAAACTTTATTTCTTCAGAAGAAAACTGTGGACGATTCTGTTAAATAGCCATCAGCCCAATACTGACATCCTACGCTTACCTTTTGAGGGCTCCTGTTGAGCGACAAACGCTATCGCTACGCCTGCAACATCCACAAGCTTTGCGTATGGTATTGTAATTCTCGACTATTTGCTTTCACTTTTTGTGTCTCAAATAAATCTTGTCTTGTGTTGAATCTCTGCTTTTATTGTTGAGGTAAGTTTTAATTAGTACTTCTTAAAGCTTGCTATTAGTTGCTGGTGTGAGAATCTCGGTTTGCGGCCACTTCGTTTTCTTTTTCGCCCTGTACGTTTTCGTAGAAAGTTTTCCCTCGCATGATTCTCGCACCCCCCAACTTTGCATCGGTTAAAAAAGTGCGAGTATTATGCGAGTAAATACGGTAATCGAAGTTCCACTGTCCCTTCAAAACTGCAGAGCGACGTACTGTGGTTCGTTTTTATGGGCTTCAAGATTAAGTCGCTTCAGTAGCAAGGTGGATGATTTAGCAAAAACTCATAATAAACACCAACATGGGAATAATAAAAACAGAATGCACAGCAAAAAAAGGCACTGGCAGTTCAAGCTACCATAACTCCCAACAACAATCCATTCATGTGGGCAGCACCAGTTTGACTCCCCCAATTTCCTATTGTGAAACCATCCAAAGAATTTTCCTCGCATAATGGGTACTCCATTAAAGCTGTTGTGCTTTAGGCTTTCCAACTGCAGCTCTAGAATACAATAGACTGAATGCCTGGCAGCAGTGGCACATTTACTAGTCTGTTTCAGAGCTGTGCTATACTACACTACCTCAGATGCCGCAGCTGGTTGGCATGCAACCAGCTCCCACTGAGTGCGGCAACAGCGTCATAGTGCCACCGCAAGTAAAAAAAAGAGAGAGGTCGGCATTGATCGGCCTTCACTAATAATTCCTTTTAACGCGCTACGAATTCGAATTTGCAAATTTTGTTGTTTGCGTTGTTGTGGCAAATTTCTCACTACAACCAGGGGTAACCATCAAGGCGGTCCATCATAGTGGGAGACAAGGAGCACTAAACGAAGCAGAGGAGGCGGTGCCTTACAATTGTTATCCTTCGGTTATACCTATTTGTCACTCTGAGTGCACATTCTAGCTGCATGTTTTTTGCGCAGGTACTTAAGCCTTTGTCTTAACAGTAAGTAACTGAACCATAAAGCTTTCAAAATCCATCTGTGACCTGAGTTACAAGATAGCCAAGTTTCTGAGACCAGGTCACAGGTTCTGTTGTGACAGGGAGACAGTATTAGGCAACACCAAAAGAGCCTCCTCTGCGAGTGCGGCGTCTTTCACGGTCAAAGTGCTCCCACACGATGACTTGCAAAACACAGAGACAACGTACCTTGTTCGCTTAGCATAGTGTCGACGCCTCCTTTTTCTCTGTGGAAGAAAAGTTCAGAAGTCAATCAGTCCAAGGAAAGTAAAAAAAAAAAGAAGACAACACGAAGATGAGAAAGAAAGCACTGCCAACAAGGCATAGTGCATGGTATTACACAGCTCGTGTGCAACACACCACTTGTCATAGCACCACTCAAGGGTGTTATCATGCACAACATGCTCTGAGAACCTCACTGTGGACTAAAAGGAAAAAAGAGGTAAACCGCAGGTGGGAAAATCTCAGCAGCCATTATCAAATTTCACATTATCATTATTTCACATTTTCCATTATCATTATCACATTTCAGTGGTTATTACAAGCAGCAGCAATGCCATGGCCTCACTTCCTCATCACACCCAAAAAAGCTGAAGCAGACTTATAGTTAAACAACCAATCACTATTAAAAGAATCGCTACATTGCTTTCAAATCACACTTGCAACTGTGTTTTACTTTTCCTTCTCTGTTTAAGGGGAGACGCGGGTCGAAAAGTCGCGGTTTTCCGGAAAATTTTCGCTTTTTTTTTTCGGCTGTATTGGCATCCTTGGACTATAATCTATTACCGTAATTACTCGAATCTAACGCGCACCTTTTTTCCGGTTAAGCGAGTTTATAAATCGCATGCGCGTTAGAATCGAGTACGAACAAAAAAATTACGGTCAATCTATTGCCATCGCAAATCCAAAATGGCCGCCCCCTACGTGCGTTGGCATGGTGCGTCGGCTATTTCTGCCTATGTGTTTACCATGTGCGGCACTTCGTACGTGTGCTGAGAAGTTCGTCATCTAGTAGTGCATTAGCATCGACGACTTGGAAGGGCCGACTCCAAAAACTCGAGTGCACCACGATGCCGCTTTTAAAAGAAAAGTCATCGCGTGTGCAGAAACGGACGGAAATCGGGCCGCATCGTGGTCCTTCTCGAAACGTGCGTGCGGGACCGGCGGAAACAAAAGCAGAAGATTGTCGACAGCAAAGCTTCACGCAAAGGCTTCAGTGAACCACAGCAGGGTCGGTTTCCGCAAATTGAAGAGCTGCTCCGCGAGTATGTGCTTGAGGAGCGAGTGGCACAGCGGCCCATGACGACAGAACTGCTCCAAGTGCGGGCTATGCAATTAATCTTAGAAAAAAGTCTAATGCGGAGCCTGTTTAAAGCGAGCAGGTGCTGGCTAATTAACTATATGAAGAGGAAAGGCTCTTCCCTCCGAAGGGGAACATGCATATGCGAAAACTTTTGCGGAGAAGTACGATGAAAAGCTTTACAGTTTTCAGAGGTTCGTCCTAAACTTGCGGCGCAACAACGGCTACCTGCTTGGGCAAATCTGGAATGCCGATCAGACGCCTCTTTACTTCGACATGCCTGGCACTACAACTGTCGAGAAGAAGGGGGCGAAGCAAGTTCGCGTGCTGACATCGGTCCACGGTAAAACTACAGTGATGGCAATGCTCTGTTACACGTCAGATGGGCACAAGCTTCGCCCGTACCTCATATTTAAATGGAAGACAATCCCCAAAGGAATCGTTTTTTCGAGTGGTGTGATCGTGCGGGCCAGCAAAAAAAAAATGGGTGCGCGTTGCAATCGATGTCTTACGTTTTTTTTTTTTTCGCGGTGGAAATCGGGTGCGCGTTACAATCGAGGGCGCGGTAGAATCGAGTAAATACGGTACTTCTGAAAATATCAAGCTGAAATTCGCACGAGAAATTATCAAAAAATGCTTCCAAGTGGGCAGCGGTGACGCGAGGAATGCGCGAAAGTCGCGAAAAACGGCGAAGTTCGCGTTGTCCTGTCGCGAAAACGACGCGTTGGCCGCCATTTGCAATCGTGCACGCATGCTGCGAAGGCCGTATCCTTCATAATCCACTAGTAGCCAGTCTCGTGCCTTCACGCAGAATAAACAAAAAACGAGAAAAACAACGCGTACGTCACGCATTTTAAATATCGCGGCACACAGCGCGAGGCCGCCATTGGACGGCGGTGCGCTCCACGCTCCTTCCCCACCTATCTCTCCGGCAAAAGAGCGAAGCCTCGGACGTCACGATCGAGTTTTTCTGCGTTTCTCTGCATTTTTGCGTCATGGCAAGCCCGAAGAAGTGCAGTTCAGATAATCGAAAGTTCAGAACTCGCCACAAGTATCGAGGAAAACGGCGTCGGATGCTTCGCAAAGCGACAGCGAACGACGATGTCGCCCCCGACCAACGCCCCGACGCTCCGACTTCGGATAGGCCTAACACCGTCACCGAACCCTGCGACAGTGGTTGTGAAATAGCCGCTGCCGTGGAATTCGTCAGTGCATCCCAAAGGAAGATTGGATTCTTCGAGAGTGAACGTAGACCGGTAGATGCTGCTACTGCGAACATGCTGCTTTGCGAAATCGATGCGCTGACGGCACTTGTGGCGGGTGCGCAATGCCCAACCTGCCGCGAACGGAAGAAGCTCGGCGTGCGAGAGGCAGCTGGAAAGCGCAAAGGACTTTCGGCATTCCTCGAACTGTGCTGTCAAAATTCTGATTGCCCTGAATCTGCACTTTCGTTTACGCACACGTCGAGACGTACTGCTTCGGCCGGGGACCAAGGAACGAGCGCTCGTTTTTGACAGCGGCAGCTCGCGTGACAGCTTTGCTGCAAACGTGAAGGCAGTTCTGGCAGCACGCGCTATAGGCGCAGGCCACGACCAACTTTCACGATTTTGTGCGATTCTCGGTCTTCCGAGCCCGATGCATCACAAGACATTCAACGGCATTTGCTAGAAGCTCCATAGTGCGGCGATGACGGCAGTGAGCAAAAACTTGCACCAGGCACGAAACATCACGAAGGACGTAGTCGGGGGCAGAGATGTGCCAGTCATGTTTGATGGCACCTGGCAGAAAAGAGGTCATAAAAGCCACAATGGAGTGGGCACAGTCGTGTCCCTGGACACGGGGCTCTGCCTCGATTTTGAAGTTCTTTCGAACTACTGCCATGCTTGCAGTATACACAGGGACCTTGGGGAGGATGAAGAGATATGGCGAGCTTTTCATCTTCCAGTTTGCCAAAAAAACACTGACTGCTCATCCCATGCAATGGAACCTGCGGCAGCTGTCAATATATGGCAGAGGACCTTGTCTTATGAAACTCCACTGCGATTCACCAGCTTCCTAAGTGATGGTGACAGCAAGGCCTACACTGCAGTCTGCGAGGCAAATGTATACTGTGACACCCCCATTGACAAAGAAGAGTGCACGAACCACGTTGCAAAGCGCTTGGGAACTGCCCTACGGAAATTGGCAACGCCACTGCAACGAGGCGAAAAGCTGAAAGATGCGACAATAATAAAACTACAAACATATTACAAGATCGCCATCACGAGCAACAAGGACAGTGTCCGAAATATGTACACTGCCATATGGGCATCGTATTTTCATAGCTGCTCCAGTGATGGTGCCAGTAGCCACAAATTTTGCCCCGCGGGACCAAATTCGTGGTGCAAGCACAAGCGTGCGGAAGCACTGGGGGAGCCTGCACCACGCCACACTCCACTGTTGACGAAGGCTCAATTGATTGATTGATTTGTGGGATTTAACGTCCCAAAACCACCATATGATTATGAGAGACGCCGTAGTGGAGGGCTCCGGAAATTTCGACCACCTGGGGTTCTTTAACGTGCGCCTAAATCTGAGCACACGGGCCTACAACATTTCCGCCTCCATCGGAAATGCAGCCGCCGCAGCCGGGAATCGAACCCGCGACCTGCAGGTCAGCAGCCGAGTACCTTAGCCACTAGACCACCGCGGCGGGGCAGACGAAGGCTCAAGGATTGGCAATTATGCCTATCTACAAGCGCCTTACAGAGGAGAAAACTCCTTATTCGGTGCCTTCATGGCAAGACACAGAATGCAGCCGAATCGCTGAACAGCAAGATATGGCTGCTATGTCCAAAAACAAAGTTCGCCTCCAGAACAACTGTGGAGACAGCCACCGCTCTTGCTGTACTCTGGTACAACAAAGGCCACAGGGGCTTTGAAGAAGTGCTCGAAGGCATTGGAATTCTCCCCTCACAAGATCTGGCCACACATGGTGACCACTGTGACGTCATGCGCATCAGGAAGATGAACCTGAAGCAAACTGCAGAAGCGAGGGCACACCGTCGCAACACAGCGAAGAGAGCTCGTGTTGAGGACACTGACCGCAAGAGCCGTGAAGGACCAAGCTATGGTGCAGGGGACTTCTAGACACTTGCAGTGCATTCAAGGCAAGGTACTTTTCATTGTGCCCCAATTTGATGCAAAAAGAATGATTTCCTAATAAATGCCAACTTTGCGAACTTTCAAACTTGTTTTTCTCATTTTCATTTTTTCTGACAGTTTCACGTTTTCCGGGCAGCCTTTTAGAAACTTATATTCATTGTATAGTAACGAAACTTGGCACACATATTCTTCAACACATGCAGAATGCAAATATCTACTCTAAATTGCAATGCCTACCAACATTAGTTGTGAAAATATTAGCTTATTGTTTCAAGGGAGATTGAAAATAATAAGTCATTCAATACAATTTTTTTTTTCTTGGTTCCAATATTTGTGTGAGATATCTATATAGATATTTGCACTTTTCAATCTACAAAGAGTCAAATAAGATCAGACACAGTGCTTTTACTGAAAGTTTAGTACATAAAAGAGTGCCCGCAAAAAATGTAACTTTTTGCTATTGTTTATGGCATAACTCAATTATTATAGCAGCTACACAAAAATGATTGCATATTTGAAATCTGCATGAAAAACTATACTAATAACAAACTTTTCAAGTCTCTATTACTAGAAATGTAAAAAAACCTTTTCGAGGAGCGTCTCCCCTTAAGGCAATCTGCTAGGTACCTGCATCAAACTTAAAACACGAAGCAAGATCAGTTGCATTCTAGTTCACCCTACTCAATTCCACACATAGTTATGTGTGGAATTGAGCATCCCTAAACATTTCCAAAGCCTTGTTCGTAACAGTTTCAAGGGGCAACAGAAAATGTCAGCATCTTATTTTCTTATCTTACAAGGCTGGCTATATTGAAATCGGGCACAAGTGACACAGCTCAGCACTAAACTTCACTCATTTTGTCAGTTTTCACTTTCTGAAGCGGCCATCTACAGGATAATCACACCTAGAAGCTATACCAATTCAGTAAGACAGCTGATCTGAGAATTTCAAAGCGCTGTAAAATTTTTGTAGGTTGGTCAGAGCAACCAGAGTTAATACTATATGACTTGCATAACTTACCATAGGCTCTGTGTATCAAAATTCAGACAAGTCATTGCCCCCCCCCCCCCCCCCCCCCTTGTGGGGAGTGAGCAGATTGTCGCACCACCTGTTGATCCACACGCTCAATGTCAACCGCATTATTTGTGTTTTGTGTTGCAGCTCTTGGGTGGCGCGACAGTCAGCTACCTTCCGAAAAATCGAGCCAACTGCATGTCTGGATTTCAGAACGCAGTTTCGCAACAGGTATGATTGAATAACTCTCGAGTTCAACAGCCCACGCTGATGCTGCACCTTCGCAGTGCTGGTGTTTCCTTGCCACAGGACCTTTTGCGCTAGTACGGAAGCAAAAAATACAAAGGCAACTTGCCCTCAAATGTGGCCAGGAGCGTGACATCATGGGTAACACAGTGCGAAGTGCCACGATTATCGAAACAAGCCTGAATGTGATGTTACACTTGTTCAACTCTGCACACATTTAAGTGAGCAAAGGAGCAGCAAAAGCTGAACATGTGCAACGTGCATGCACAGCAACAGGGACCACATATGATAAGTGGCATGCAGCGCTGCAAAGTGGAGGAACACTCACTCGTATTTTTTTGATGCCGTTGAGATGGGCTTTTTGTGAACGGAGCTGGCGGGTGCCTGCGTTGAGGGCAAACTGATTTGGCATGAGCGCCCCTCTTCCTTAGACTAGTTGCAAGGCGCACACACACACACACACACATCAAGAAATGCAAGCTTCTAGAAACAAGCTCGCACAAGTTGGTAGCTTTCGCATTGCATTAAAGGCAACAGAAAAGGCAACCAAAAAGGCACAGCAAATATTACACCAATTTAATTTCTATAGAACAACTACACTCGGCAACAACTTTTCTTGACAGCACTGTTGAAGCTACAGAACCGAAGAAGGTGCCTGTTGCCGCGCCAAGAAATAGTACTTAATTTTATTGACAACATCCTCATTTTGCCTTCCCGAAATAAATGCTGCTTTTTAATGAGACTCAAACAACAGTTGCGAGAATTCGTACGTAGAATACAGTTATTCACTTTGCAAGAATGCCTTCCTTTTCTTTCCATTTCTTCGACATCTTTTTCAGCACACCCGTTTTCTAAAGTAAACACGGCGTCCATGACGTAGTGCATCAGTGTGCAGCCCTAAACACTGTTTAGTTTTCCAAGCAAAATGTACTCGTAATATGTTACACTGGACCGTCAAAAAATTTCTCCCATTCACAATTCCGTGTAAACAGAAATTTTATGAACACGTTAACGATGTGAGCGAGTAAAACTGAAATCAGCCGCAAGCCACTATACTACTTGCGGCGTGACACGAATGTGCGGGAGCCCTGCCTCTGTAGCGTTCGCTCCACTGTCAAAATAAATTGTGGCCGACTATGAGAACATGTATAGGGTTAGATTGAAGCACAATATTTGGACCTTGTGTCAGCATTTTTTGCAACACCGGAGAGGGCTTAGATGACTCAACGCATGATTACGCAGAGCTGCAAAATCTCATTCCATTGTACACTGCAGTGCATCTCTTTCGCAGCCCAGCATAAAGCAGTGTGGCAAACAGTAACAACAGCGACGTGTTCTACATGACATCTTTGATTCCCTGAGCGCAGTAGAGTTCCGAGCCAAAGCATTCTTGTTATCTAAGTTCGGAAATTGGTCCTCACTAGTTTATCTAAACCTTTGAAGCTCACCAGAGAGCTTGAAAACATCTGACCAAAACGCTAACCCGTACAACACAAGGCATGCCACAGTGCCACTTAGAATCAGTGAACACGCTGAAAACATGTCGTGTAGCATTTAAAAAGCTCAATTTAAACCCGTCATAGAAGGGTTCAACTGTGCTCATGATCGGCTGATCCCAATTTCAATCATAACGATAGTACTAGCAGAATAGCCATTTAAAAAACAGAGATTGCATGTCTGTAGCAATGATGCCGGGATAGACCATGACATTGTTCCTGTGCGGAATTTGAAAACTGCTCGATTTTTCGCGCTCCACGAACACTTGTTTTTTCAAAGGCACCAATCCTCTCTGCATGCAGCAAAAATCAGCGAGCAACAGGCAAAAGAGAGGTAACACTTACAGACTTCTTTTTCACTTCCTTCCGTTTTTCTCGACGATGCCTCGCGACGTCAAACTCTGAGCAATCTGACAAAAAAAAAAAAAAAAAGAACGCAGATCATAAGATGGGGCATTTTGTAGTTGGTACCATGCACACCAGTCCCCACAAACAACATACCAGAGAAATCTCACTCATTGACCAATAGAATTGCACTAGACTAGTTTTCAGAGTTCTTAGAAAAGCATCATCACTGCACTCGTGCTGCGACATTTGATAGGCTGAACTTTGCCCTGTTTTCCAGAACAGGTTTTCAACACCCTTTGCAGCATCACGCAGCACCAGATGAACCACAAGTCAAGACAGCAGAGTCAAGAGTTTACGCAATAAAAAGTAGTCGTTCGCACAAATTTGTTAGTGTACAATGAGCCACACGGTTTATGTGGTTGGCCAAAAAAGTTCACTCCCCAAAGACTTCACACAGCATTCACTGTGACCATCACTCTCAACTGTTGGTATGTCTTAAATTTAGTAAATGTTAACAAAATTTTACCAATCTTCAAATGTGACCAAACAAGAACGCTATTAACAATCCTCCAGTGCAGTTCTTACCGTCGAGCTTGGTGATGCCATTCCGCCGATACCTCAACAGCTCCTTGATCCTGGCTTTGAGCTCCTTTTCCCCTGAAATGCAGCAAAGTGTAAATGTGATACACTCGATGCAAGATATTGCGAAAGGGATTGAAAAGAATAGAGCACCATTTACACTGAAGTATGCACATAAATGTGAAACGAAACAGTACAGGGATATTTAACGCTACATTTTTATAAGCTACAAACAGTGACGTTTTCCATTGACAAAATGTTCAGACTGCGATTGGCACAATTTAAATATAAGCTTCTGCAGCAGCTGCTACGGCAAAAAGAAGTTTTGTCTCTGATTTCAATATCCCTCGGCTACCATGTATAATCGAATCGTTCGTAGAGCTGTGCTAATAGCAAAACTTTGGCTGCAAAGCGAATTCACACATACAAGTATGATTGCGAATTAAATAGAATATTTCTCAAATATTTCTAGAATATATTTCGAAATGAATTTGCAGAGACTGAAAGTTGGAGAGAACTCCAAAGCATGTGCTTATCAAATAGAAACATAAGAGTTTCTTTTGGTTAGGCTGATGAAGCGCTGTTGTGGTTGTGTTTCACAGTCGTCTGATCAAGACTGAGGCAACAATGCAAAGGCTGAATTGTATTTATGTACATGATTTGGTGCAACCAAAGCATTGCCCGAGTTTCAGTTCCAAACAGCCTTAAAGGGGCCCTGAAACACTTTTTCAAGTAACCATGGAATGAACTCTCCGCAAGAGCTTATTGCCTCACGAATTAAACGGCGGAAACATTTTAAAAATTCGTCCAGTGCGAGTGAAGTTACAGTCGAATCACATTATTTCAAACACACCTAACTAGAACATCCGGTTTATTCGAACTCACGATGAGGTCCCGTCAAAGCTATGTGTATTCTAATGGGCGAAAATGCCCGGCAATTCAAACGCCCAAGCAGTTCCCACGGTTATTTCAAACATACCGCGCTCCAAAAATGCTCTCAGCACCTCGCCCAATCCCGCGACGGCACCTGCGACACCTTAATGCTGCCCGCGAAGGAAATGAAAAGGAAAGAAAAGGTTGCGATGGAAGGTTTGCTCTCTCAAATGCCGATCTGCGACACACCCGTGTCACGCTTCTCTCTTTTCCGTCCCTGCCTCGTTAAGACCCTCCTTCTTAAAAAGCTGCCGTGAAGTGTTGGTTTTCTCTCAAATACCGATCCGCTTCTCTCCGCGTGGAGACGCTGCTCTTTTCTCGTCACCTGCTGGCCATGCTGCGGCTGCATAGTGGAGTGCGGGAGGCTCCGCTACGCAGCAGTCGTTGTTGTCGTCGACTTTAGAAAGTGTCGGCGCTGGACATTACCGCTCGCAACTTCTCTTGCCAGGAGAATGGTGAAGGTGAAGTAGAAATGCTTTGCAAGCTGCGTGCGAAACTGATTGACTCATTGCAAGGCAAACGTGTACAGACACGCATCACCGATTACTTCAATTTAGAATGGATGTCTCCTGATTTGTGAATAAATGTAAGTTTTCCTAAACTTCCCCTCGTGTGTTAGCTCAATGCACAAGCGCCACTGCATGGAGAGCCTTCCGTTCATTGAGCTTTCATTATTTCAATTTTTTTTTAATTCAAACAAATTTTCGGGCCCCTTTGAGTTCGAATTACCAAGTTCGGCTGTACAGAGATTCGTCGCATGCTGCGATTGCATTCTCTCTTCTCTCATCCCGACACGATCACTGGAAGCTAAGCAGGGAGAAATGGCAGGCGCAAAGAAAGACGTCACGCGGACCTCGTGACCTTGAGCACTTTTCTTTTTTTCTTTGAATGCGCGGCTTGTTCAGTGTGATTGTACGCGCACGCGTGGACAAGTCCCGGCCTCTTGCTGCAATCTCCGTAACGACCGAACGCACAATGTTCTAATTAGACAATGGCAGATAGATGGGCTTGCTGAGTGTGATTTTTGGGTATATTGCGTGATTTGTCGAGAGAAAGCAATATTTAGCTGACTGATAATTATTGTGAATATTATAATTTATTGTGAATTCCAGGTCGCGTGCTGCGCTATAATATTTGGCTCGCGTTTTGTCGGGAGCCTTAACTACCGATCGGCAGTGCTTTCCGACCTTGCTCAAAAAGCATTGCAGGGCCCCTTAATTCAGCTCGCACATCTGCCACATTTATCCCCGGTTGGAACCACAGTTTTTCTTTAGTCAATACTTATGTTACCATAGCCGAGCTTGGAAGGCTGCTTTGCCACAATATGAGAGTGTTATGGGGTGAAGCACATTGAAACTCTGAAGGGGCCACTGCTAATCGGCTATCAGTATTTGTCTTTGGGAAGTTCGGATAGTAAAATTTCGGTGCAAGTTGAATCAAATAGCGAACGCTATTTGAAAAATATCCGAAATTTCAAATATTCCCACACCACCAGTTGTTAGCTATTCAGCTTCTATGTGCAGCAACTACAGTAAAAAAAATACAGCCTAGGCGTGGCTCGCATAGAAGCACGTGCTTTTAAAAATGTGAGCACACCATCCACACTCGAGTCACCGATGACCACGGTTCTGCACGCAGCAAATATGCTGCTTAGCAGCCTTGCTTTGTCTCAGTGCAACGAGTGCACAAGGCCACAAACATGGCACAGGCTCTCTGCGATGAGGAACAGATTCTACAGTGGCTCACAAGCTGGCATCGAACACGCTGGCTAGGTCGTGATGGCATTTTCACATTGTTTTACTGACTCTGTCGGTAAGTGCGCCTTCAGCATTGATTTGGGAATACAGTCAAACACGGTTATATCGACACACATATAACGAATTTTCAGGTACAGTCAAACTCCGCTACAACGAACGCCGCTTCAACGAAATTTCCGCTAGAACGAAAAATTAACGATACCTCGTCAGTAGTCTAAAGAAGTCAATGCATAAATATTGTCGCCACAACGAACACTTTCTCTTCGATCATTTCGCTTCAACGAAATTTTTCAATGCAATTCCATGCTCAGATACTTATTTCTATGCAGTGAACCCAATCTTTAACATCTTGATGCATTTTCAGAGCCTGAAAAAGCGTTAAACACGCGTTGGCACCACCAGAAACCGCCGCTATACCGCTGCTGTTCAGCAAGCATAGGCGCCGCCACTGCTCAATAGCGATGGCAATGAGACTGCCCTGCTTTTGCAACTGGTGCTTTTGAGCCGCAGACGATCCTAAGCTGAAGCTCAGTCGCTCAGTTCATTGTTTCCTTCACGCGGCTGCTGGGTGCAACCGTGGAACGATGCCTTTTCCGATGCCTATCATTATGTTCGTTCTTGGCCAGTGTAATAACTAATCAGAGCGGCTGTTCATCCGCATTATCAACAAAATCAGCTAGCGGAGAGTGATGGATGATAAGAATGGCATAAAATAATGCCAATGCCGCCACTCCACGATACCCTGCCTCCATCTCGGCGTTGTCAGATACTTTTGGCAGCGGACAGCTGCTGGTGTTAACATGTTAATGCAACTGTTTGGTTCATTCACGAAGACGGTTTTAGGCGTTGTTTCAGCTTACTTTTCAACATGGCCCCACTTTGCATAAATGAGAATCGCGACATGACACTGCTGGGAAAAAATAGGAAGCAGTGGACATGTTTTGAATTTTGAGAATAAATATTCCTTCGTTTTGCTAGCTCAGATCAGCTCTATTTTTTCGATGTTACTACAACCAAAGTTTTGCTTCAACAAAATTTTTTCCGCACCCCGTCAGTTTCGTTGTAGCGAAATTCGACTGTATATAGAAAGCCACGCGAGCTAGAAGGCGCATATTTGGCACTCGCAGCAGCGCCCAGCGACCTCCGTGCAGCACCACGCCTCCGCGGAAACCCTAAACGCTCGAAAAAAAAAAAAAAAAGGTGAAGGCGAGAGGGCTCGGACTGCGCAATCTCCAACTTGCAGAATGGCATTTTATTTTTTCGTTTCTCCTTTTCTCACTCATGCTTTCTCTGCGTATGCGTCGGCTCGGAGAGCAGGAATGAAGGACGTCCTCCACCTTTCGCCTTTCCTTTTATTTTTTTTTAATGGTGTTTTAGCGAGGTTTGATCAGCCAACCACAGCTCGTGCCTTTTTTGCTGTTGCCCTCGCAGGTAGCCATCACCTCGGGAGCGCTTTGTTGCTCTCGAGCTGTTGCGTCGTCTGAGTAACACCGCATGTTTAGCCTTTCTCTTTTGCAATGCGTGGTGTGCAAAGCCGCTAAGGACTCCCTGACTTGTCGACTTCTCGTGTAGCTATGGCCAGCGTCAAGAAGTGCAAGACCCTTAACTTTGCGACGAAGTTAAAGGCTACATATGAAGCAGGCCAGGTTTAGCGATGCCCTGCCGCGGTAGTCTAGTGGCTAAGGTACTCTGCTGCTGACCCGCAGGTCGCGGGTTCGGATCCCGGCTGGGGCAACTGCATTTCCGATGGAGGCGGAAATGTTGTAGGCCAATGTGCTCAGATTTGGGTGCACATTAAAGAACCTCAAGTGGTCGAAATTTCCGGAGCCCTCCACTACGGCGTCTCTCGTAATCATATGGTGGTTTTGGGACGTTAAACCCCATATATCAATCAATCAGGGTTAGAGATTTTTTTTATGCCAATAAATTATTCTGTTGCAACGTGTGTGCGGAATTAGTTGTCATTCTTCAATGCACCTATTGTGTACGATGACCCGCTACAGGTAAGCTCTCGGTGCCTGTATTTTTAAAGACGACAGTCTTTCTTGGGGACCTTCGACGCAAACATTTTGGTCTGTCTGTCTGTACATTTGTCTGTTTGTTTACTTTTTACGGCACCATGTATTAGAAACTGCCCACATCATCCGCAGCGCCCACCAATGTTGCTCAAGGTTTAGCAATCATTTTTGTGCAATTGTCAAATAAAAAGGAATTATTGCACTTGTTTGGGACACCATAACAACGTGTATATATTCTGCATGTGCGCCTTTTACTAGACAAGGCATACATAGGAAATTTTAAGGACCGTAGCGCTTATCACGCTGCGCTGACCATGAGACGTTTGTACAACGTTTCCAACACTTTGCTAAGATGAGACGGCGGTGGCACCTATACTCGTCGTCTTGCGTTCACACCATATCACCTCTGAGAGGGGCGCGCACACCAGTCTCAAAGCCACGTGCTTCGTTTTCCGAAAAACAGCCAGATGGCGCTCATGTCTCACTCGTGACGTGTTTGATGCGCTCGTTCGCCTCTGCTGCACGCTCGAGACACAACGCAGCGCCTCCAGAATACGATTCACCAATTTTCTTGCGCAGAACATCAAATAAATGTTTTGTTCACTCTCTCCACACCCATGACTACCTTCTTTTGACATCTGCAGATTAACATGCCGATACGGGGCCAATTTCTTTGTTTCAAATTTTTCATATATCAAACTAATTCACAATTCCCTTCGAGTTCGATATACAGTCAAGCCCAAATATAACGGCCCCACCTAAAACGAACAATATCCGCATGACCGTGAAAATATACATTGGTTCAATGGCACAAAATCACACTTGCAACGAACGCCTCCGAGCGACGCTGAACGGTTACAGCGAACAGAGTCAGCGGTCTGCCGACTTCCTGGGAAACCAATTTAGACCACTGATCAGGCATCGGCGAGGTGCCCATACATTTTTATTGTTAAACACCGACCCTGCCTCCGCGCCCCTCTAGTTACCGCTCTCCCCGACCGCTTTTGTTACGTACCCCTGCGTCCTTTGGCCCCCTGCTACCCTGAGCATTCCGCATCGCCAGACGAGGCCCTTGTTTTCACACTGCCATTGATCTAAGACGAATCGGAGATCTACCCCGTTTTTGATCGCTGGTACTGTCATTGACGTCGCCAGCCTGGAGTGACCAGACCATTTGCCAACATCGTCGGCCACCGACTGAACTTGATAGTCTGTGTCTAGTGCAAGTGCGTACGCTACCCTACCAACTCTGATAATTTGCGATGAGTTTCGTGTTTAGGACTTGCTCTTGCTGACTTTGCACTCTGCTCAGCATGCCTTCCACGGGCGTGAGGAAGCGCGAAAACGGGTGTTAATTTGCATAGAACGAATCGCAAAATATCGAAGTTCGTGAGGCCACGCAAACTCGCGGGCGCAACAAAACGATTTTTTGACCACGAATGCCGATTCTTCGAACACAGCCGCGCGCACCGAATCAGGCGGCCATGCACTACTTCCAAGTTTTTCTACGTGCGAGTTTCGCAGACTATTCAAGCAAGCTACCCAACCTGCATCCTTCCCGTGTGTTTTGGTTTTCAAGGTCGCCCTGCCACCGCATCCTCTCCTCTCTTTATCGCAACTCCTTGCCCTTCTCTCACAAGTCTGCTCTCCTTTCTTGATCACAACCCCTTTGCCTGTCTCCACCGCTCCGCGACGCCCGCCATGCTGGCTCGAATTAGTTTCGTTTTCTGACTGGAAACGGGTGCAGAGCTGTTCCACGCGTTCTGGCACATGTGTCGCGTGTGCGCGTCTTGCTCGCTCTTGGTGTGCGTGTGTGGTCATGATGGCCGACGGGAAGACTAGCACGCTTTTTCGTGCCGCTCAACAAAACGTCGAAAGTGTGACCGCTTGGCTCGAGCGTAATCCGCGCGTTAGGTGCCACGTTGCGGAGCGCCTGCTCATAGCTGTTGACCACCTGGCAGCCAACTTGCCGCTTCGGGCGTCCCGGAATTCAGTTGTGAAGTTGGTGAATATTTCGTGGGCGGCGGTGACGGCTATATGCGCGCGAAACTGTTTTCGCGAGGCCGACTTCGTCGACGTCGGGCCCGATGCCGAGCCTGAAGCTTCCGAACTGCGGCGGCGATTTGTGGCAGCGCGTCATCTACTCCAACCTGGGAGAGCGGGTGGGACATCTGTGTCGATGATTTAATTACGGCCGATGATGATGCCGACACTGCGGAACCATGCATGAATTTGGGCATTGTGAATGAAGCACGTGGCGAGAGCGATTTGGAGGAATCGAATTGCGAGAACAACGAAACTTTGGAGTCAGTGCCTCAACAGCTTATGCCACGGGCCTCGGCGAACGAGCACTCTGCCGTTTTAAATGAACAATCGCTTCTGCTATTCAAACATGTGGATCACGGACTCTTTTGGGCATAAAAAGTTTGTGTTTTCACTCGCAACTTTTTTTTAAAGCTGTGTTTCATTTACTACGAACTTCGGGATACAGCAAACGGATGCCGGCGTCACGCTCAGGTTTGTTGTAAGCGGACTAGACTGTATCCATTTTCAACTGTATTTCTTTCCTGGCCCTCTGAAATCGCAGTTGATGTTTTTTTTTTTTTTAAAATTTTATAGTAGCTTCTATAGTATGATGAAGATATCTGCATTTAAAAAAGAAAGACAACTCACTTTCGAGATTTTCCAGAAGTTGCTCATGCTCCGTGGCAGACTGAAACTGACTGAATATGCGCATCTTCTCCTGGAGTTCCCTGCGTCACAGCACGATGACAATTACCAGAGGAAAAACAATGTCAAAGGTCGTGACATGCCCGGCGACTTCAGTTTCATTTACATTCTCCAGTTTTGAGCTGGCTGTCAAACCAGCTTAAAATGCTGAGTACAAGGCATATGAACGTACTTCTATGCTGCAAATCACATCAAAAGAATTTTAAGGCATACTGACACACTGCTGCTGCTTTCAGTTTTACAGAGAGGTTGCGTTTTGTGGTTTCCACATGCCAGTGCAACTCTTGGCACTCACTTGTCGGCCTCACGGACAGGCTTCTTGCTGCGGGACACTGGACTGGCCTTGGAGGCCGGCCGGCCCGCATGGCAGAACTGCTCGAGCAGGCGGTACTCTCGTGCCAGGCCCTTGCGGCGCATGCGCTCCCGTAGTCGCCTCGAGTACATGTCCACCTGGGCCAGCTTCAGGGCAACCTCCAGGTCGTCCTCATCTGGGCCACCCATCGACAGCTGGCTGATCAGGGACTCGGCTTCGTTATCATACTCCTGAGAGTGGAAAGCCAAGAAGATAAAGGTAATGACACCACTTGGACACAACAAATCGATGGATATTTGTAAGGCAGTCGAGAAAACACATTGCATAACCAACGCAAAGTTGGTCCAAACAAAGGCAGATGCGTTCAGGGGAACATAAAAGCGCGAGGAGATAAAAATTTGGAAACACGAGGCGCTGCGTTTCGAAAAGCGTACTTGTCTTCTTTGGGGGTGCAGCCAGCCTACAAGGTGCAGTTGCAGCTTTGAACTTGCTCATCAAAACGTCAGCTCCAACCACGCCCTTTTTACAACCCCAGCCTGCTGCATTACGAGATGTGATCAAAAATGACCCAATAAAAGGCAACAATTGAGCTCTGTACGTGTGATGAAGAAAAACTACTGACAGCTGAGGTCTTGTTTTACTGCTTGAAGGCCTGTTAACGAGTAAGCCTCCGTTCGAGCACGTGTATGTACACAGTAAGTAGCGCAGCTGTTGTTTTCTGGAAGCATGCAATGAAGTTTCAGTCGGACTATGGCATTCACAGATAATTAAGCTCCAACATCGTTGATAAAACATAGTTACTAGGCTAAGTGGTGCCTCTTTTTTTTTTTTTTTCTTGAAAAGTAATGAGCCTGCCTCAACATGTCCACGAAAAACGCTGCATCTGCACGCACGTCTGGCAAATAACCTCAAATGCTCGGGCTCTAGTATGCCATCGTTACCTCACCACGAGTGAAGTGCGACAGGTGATGATGCTTGACATTCCTGATCTGAGGCAGCCTGGCGACCCAAGCTATTTCGCATTTATTGGGTAACTTGGGTTAACCTGGGGTCTATAATTTTGGAGCTTTTACGGTGATGTGTCGCTGCTATCTCAATTCTCATCATAAATCACTATGGCCACATTTAGTCGACAAAGTCAATGACGGACCGATTGATGGACCGATTGCTCACCCTTTCGTAGTCGTCCCGACAGGGCATGTAGCCAAGCTCCTGTTGCTCATTGGACGCGATGTCCACTGTGGCCACCGGAGTGCTTAGGCTTGGAGACAATGGACCTGAAGGACAAATAGAACCTTAAGCCAAAGCACACCAAAGAGTGCAGCAGTCTACGCTGCAAATCGGAACACTGCATTTCTTCGACTTCTAATGTGCATCTTTTTTTTTCTTCTTCCAATTCAGTGGCTTCTACATAGTGGTAACAGAGACTAAAAAAAAATTTAAAAAAAAAATGAGTTGCACGTGCCGAACAGCAGACAACTTACATCCAGACTCTCAAGAATAGAGACACGATGCACAACCTCATTAATTTAGCCCCCAGAAGTTAAAAGTGACTAGTTTGGCTGCTTCCAGAGCAATAAGCCATTTGGCAACTGATGGGCACATCCACTCACCTCCTTCAGGCACTGTGTGATCCTTGATTTGCATTGCCACCTCCGTGGACCATGTGGCTGAAGAGAGAAAGAAAATTATGTCATATGTAACAACCTGATGTAAATAAGTGCAATCTAGGCAACGAAACTGGGTACAAATTACTACTTCATGGTCTCTACTCTAGGCACAAACTGGTGTCTATTTGACACGTAAACCCATGTTTAGGTTGCTTGGATTACATAGTAACACCTTCGCTGGATAACTCAACCTTGCCTGGGCAGCCGGCACACAGTGCTGAGCCGTTTAGAAAAGCATACATCTTGGCAGAGCTTTGTCCTCAGATTTTTGTCAACTTCCGCGTGAAATTCCGGCATAGGAAACTACAAACAAAGCCTTGCCAACAGTTCCACACTTCCAGGCAACGTTCAGCGATATGCCGAAAACAACGCCGATCTCCCCAACCTTAGCATCTGGCCTTCTGCATTTTGATTTAGGGAGCTAAGCAGCATTAACAGCTTCAGTTCCAAGATTCAAGCAAGTTCATCACGGCAAAACTGAAACACGCTCCTTGGAGTGGTTACCCTAGATCTGAATACCGACATGTTTTCGCAGTCTTATACACAAAGGGTGACTTTTCAAGATTAGTTTCATTACTGTTTGCTACCAGGTGGTGGTACTTCACGAGCACAAAGACTTCTTGGCAACTGCTTAGCACCCTATAAGCTGCCTTCACATGAAGACATGCGTAAATGCAGGGTCACACTGAAAGGGAACTCTTGTGGCCAGTAGAGACCGGCCACGAAAGAGGCACTTAACCACGGATTCATGCTCGTTTGCACGACAAAAATTCATAGGTTTTTAACGCCCTTTAAGGCTACTGTGCGATAATTTCCAAAGGACAACATTGTCCGTTATAAACCCTAATAAAACATTGTTCAGAAGAGGATAAAGGCTTGAAGTAACTAGAATTCATCGAAAAAAGCTGAAATGACTGGAGCAGACATTAAAAAAAATGGCTCCAATGACGTTTCCTTTCTAGACAACTTCCAAGCATACTTTCTCAAAGTTGCACAGGTAAACACTTTCAGTATGACAGAAACTGCAAACAATTATTCAGATAAGAAAAACTAAGAAACAGTAATCATGCAATGCCTTGTTACTTTTTCTGAATTTTCATATCAATATTCACTATCTCCTGATGCTTGGTCTCGGCAGTCTTCCCACAGCTGTTCAACTTCACGATGCACGCCAGGTCACCAATTCTCTCTGCTTTTTCTGTATCAGAGTCTGCTGTAGTTGTAACACCTTAAAAGCTGCTGCGAAGTCCTTTTTTTTTTGTTATCATTTTAACCTCCTCCTCAATTCGGCAGTTGTTTTTCTGTTTCTCAGTCTTGCTACTTGCCTTTCTGGTTCCATGCAGAAAGTACTGATAGTCTCAATTCTTTTGTGATGGGCACATTAGATATGCCGTGTGCTACATTTACAGCATCCCAGATAATGCTCTGAAAAATGTGCAGACATTGTTTATATAGATAAAAAAAAGAAATCCAAGGATTGCGAAACATGCTAGCACTTTCAAGGCCTTGAAAATGAACTTTTGAAATTCAAGGGTTATCGAAAATTTCAAGGACTTGCACAAACCCTGTGAACTCACCTCTCCCAATGTTCCCCTCGATGTAATGGTTGTTGTAGTGCTCCTGCACCTCTGTTAAGAAAAAAGGATGTATTGGTGAGACAACACAGACCACCACGGCAATCACTTAACAAAAACAAAAGAGAAGTGTTGAGTTCTAAGCACAGAATCAAAAACCTGATCATGAGCTACGCCATAGTACGAACTTCTGCATCAATTTTGACCAACGACCTCTTCAGCTTGCACCAAATATTCTTTGCGTTTCGGACACATCGAGACACACTAGGGATTTAATCTTGCCACCTGTTACTTAGCAGCCCAATGCCATTAGCCGCTAAGCCACCATATTTCATGCGTCAAGAAAGTGATTCGAAACATTTTGCAACACAGACTTTGTTCTTCCCTGCTAACCTGTGTTTCACTGTTATTGCTGAATGATTAGATGTAATGAAGTTTAAGTGTACACTCAAACGTGCTGGAATTTGGACTGTCAGTTGGATCAAGTGCCAAATTCAAAAAAAAAAAAAAAAAAAACTGAAGCCTGAAGTCGTTTTGTGTTCACCACGTCCTTTCTTCATGTTTCCTCCGTGGTTAAATCGAAACAAAATGACTTCTATACATTTATATAACAAAACCACAATACAATTCCAAGGCACACCATAGTGGGGGATATTCTGGGACAATTTTGACCATACAACCTGCGGTTCTTCAAAATGTGCCCAAATCCAAGCATGTGGGCATTCTGGCATTTAGCTCCTCGTGAAACGCGCTTGCCGTGGCTCACAACAAAATTTGCACCCTCGTGCTTAGCACACCAACACCTCAGCCGCTGCACTACCACAACAGGTTCATCTTTGCGGTGCTCTTACGGACTACCAAGTACCAGGAGGCAAATTTAGTAAACCCTGCACATCATCGTGGGAAAAATGTCTGAAAAACATGGCGGCGTTTCGGTCTTACGGCGATCACAGTTTGTACCAGCTTAGTGTTACTCTTTTGAAGTATATTCCCGACCAAGTCTATCGGCTAACCGAGTGATGACGATGGGTTTGGGACCCTATGTGGCCAGACCAACTGCAGAATTTAGCAATGAAAACTGCTATAACACCTTGCAAAATTATTTGGAAAAGCAGGTCCGGAGTTTTTTTTCACAAGTAATCATTGACTGACATGAGTATCAAAGTGCCCAACTAATCAACTGTTGCGAAATTTCTCGAATCCACCAACAAGGAGCAGAGTTGGAGATTTGTTGTGTGCATAAGCGCTTGCTCTCGTCCTGAAGTGTGTGCCACAATGGCATGGGGGAATCAAGTTACGCCAGCAAGTGTCGAGACTATGGGCTCTAGAGATGAAAAGCTGGTCACTGGCTCCTGTTGTAAATCCTGTGCCGACTAGAATGGCTACTGTGTCTATGTTGGCAGGCTATGGAGCTCGTTGCTGGCACCCTACAGGAAGAATCGCATAAATTCAAATGCTACTCCATTAATTCTTGCTATGGACCAATATGGCAAAAGCATCCTTAATTTGGGTTTCACAAGAGTGGAAAAAAAACAGTCCTGACCTCTGATGTTATCGAAAGTATCAAGAAAACTTTAAACGAATGCCTATAATGTCCACGCCCTCTTACTTTCTTATGGAATAGGAAAATTCAGCAATTCCTTTGCATGAAAGTAGTGCAAAAGCTGTAATTTGTCATTTGAACCTCCATTCACATTGTAAACACTGCTCAAGACCCCCCATGTCTCAGTCAAAAAATTGCTCTGAATTAAAAGCACGTGAATATGATCACGCCTTTTCAAAATCCTGTGACCTACTGCTGTTCATGACCACCATTTTTGTTCCTTTGAGCCTTACATATGCGGCGTGCTTAATCAGGTTGAGGCCAGATATCAGTGAACTTAAGAGTTTGATGCCAATAAACCATACATATGACTGGAATTATCTGGCTTTCCAAAGTGATGAGTGTCAAATTGACGAGCTTTAACCATATCATGCTACCTGTTTGATGTTAAACAGCATGTGCGCGCAGCCCCTGAGAAAACATGAAAATCGTGTTCAGCTCGTAAACTCTCCTTGCTGCGGACAACTGCCAGATTGGGCTGGGCTGTTTACCGCGGCATGTGTTATTTCATCAAGCCAGAAAAGTGGTTCGCGACCTCTTTAAAAATAATACTTCTGGATTGTTGCACTTCACGTGAATACCAGCACTGGGTCAGTTGTTCAATTATTACTTTTTCATACCCACACAACTTCCACGTCATCGTCACTTTTCATTTGCGATGCTGCATATCAAGGAAGGCTAATGAACATGAACTGTATGCAACGCGGGCAATACTTTTTGCTTCACAGGCACACGAAAGCAACATTGAAATGCTAGTGCCTTCAGTATCGATTCTATTTACACATGAATCACTGGTTTTCTATTTACACACGTCACTGGTTTTATCGTCCCTTTCCCCACTCTTGCAACACAGCCATAACACCTTTGAAACTCTGCATTCCAACCTGCCCAAAGGAACTCAACTGGTGGATGAAAAAAGCAGCCCCAAAATATCAAAACAACAGAAGAAAAAGCACAGACAACGGTGAGTAGCCTTACAGAAGGGATTTTATTGGGTACTACTAAACGTACGACGACGTAACCAGCCAAAGCCAGGACACTGAATATTCGGTTGCACACGAGTACTCTCAGATCATAAACACACTGTCGGCCTTCGAAGAGACATTTTGCATGCAAACAACTGTAATTAGGAGAAATCTTGAGTGTCCGACACTTCCCGAGATTCGGTAGGCCATTGCTGTATCGGTAGGCACATAGCAAAAGTAAGCAAAACGTCGCTACTCTGATTTAGACACAGTTTATTACCAAACTGAAAACAAGCGGTAAATTTCACTGCAAGATACGCACTAGGACTAACATCTGATGCAGCTGAAAATTACAGCTTTTTTTTGCTTATTCAATGCGTGAAAACTTGCATAATCTGAACGTTGACCCCTGAACTCGCATGAAATTTCAACTTCTTTTGCTACATCCTCAACCACCTCTACTAATTGCCACAGTAACGTCCCTTCTAAGTGGCTGCAACGTGATCCCAATTTGCCTTTCTAATTCTTGATGCGGAGTGACAACATAATCCAAGGGAGGGGTTTGCTCTCGGGATACTTCGCAAAGCCAGGAAGGAACAGCAAAGGCTCAACACATGCCGCAATGAATGCAACATAGCTGCGCATAATTAACTCATCTGAAAGAGTTTTGAAAACTCGACATCATACCTTCACAGCTTCGAGCTGGCAGGCATTGGGAGACGTCCTCCCTGCAAGCAAAGAAAAGTATTGACATAGACAAACTTTCCAAAAGAACTTCCCAAGAAGCACTACGCTACCAGAGGCAGGCACCTTCGCACTTGCTGCCACTCACTCATCCTTGTAATTGATGCCTGGGGAGCGATCTTATACATGTTCTGCGATCATAGGTTGGCAAAAATGGTGGAACTTGCACTCACTTAAGAAATATATTTTGTGCTCAGGCCTAACTCGGACTCACAAAACTTTTCCTGAGTCGGGCTCATTCGTGCTCGCACTCACAAAAATTTTATTCCACTGGACTAACTTGGACGCGATCAAACTCACCAAAATATACTCACCCAGACTCCCGGCTCGATTTGAGTATGAGTAAGTCGAGTCATGAGTGAGTTCACTGACCTACATCTGCGATTTAACGTTCTATAGCACTGTGAGAGATTGGTTGAAGCTCGTTTGGTGGTCAGACATAAGTACAGCAAACAGAAAAGGCATTGCCGACAGTCACTTAGTCGTATAGCGGGCAAAGAACGAGCACAGAACAAGCACACAGCGATAGAACAGATGTATAGAGCAGCCTTCAGATGACTTGGATTGGATGAAAACGTAGGTGTTTGGGCCAGAGAAGCAAAGTGGCCTGCTTTGTGCTTGGCTTAATGCGACTGCGTGCCAACAGTTTGCAAGAAATGTCCATTAGCCCCACCACCAAACGTGTCGTGAAACTGCGACACCACCCCACTCAATTCATCAACAAAAATAAATTGTTAATATCACATTTTTCAATTCGATGCTTTAACAAACAATGCCCTCAATTACTTTCAAGTTATAATATACTAAAATCGAGAGATAACACACATAGATATAACAAAATAAATGAACAGTCTTGTCATAGACAGGGTGCTACAAATTTATGTCCATAATGAACTCTCAGACATAAGTTAGTGTCAAAACTGACTTCGTCATAATGGGATTGCAGTGCATTTCCGAGTTCAGACTGTCAAAACATAATGCATTCTTCTAGTGTGCCTGTCCTTTTTGGCAACCTCCAAATCTCCCGTGATGCTATGCTCCGTTCATCCACAGGAAGTGTTCAAGGTTTCACCCCTGGTTTATCATTTAGACAACAGCCACTGCGCAACCCCAACACACTAACACTATGCTGCTCCTTTATACAAGAAAAACCAGAGGCCCTGCCACCTGGCCAACCCGTTCACACGATAAGACCTGACAAATAATGAAAAAGAGATGAAGGAATGTACCAGTTGCCGAAGCCGTACTGCTCGATGGCCTCCAGAAGCACCAGTTCCTCCTTGGCTTTCCAGTTGCAGGGAGCTTGGAAGATGGGGAAGTTGCCACAGTCCTGAAACGACAGTGCGCACTTTGAAACAGGGCTTAAAAAAAAGGTTGCCAAGATCAAGGCTTCTGTGAGTTGGTACATAGTGCAAAGGGGAAAAAGTGCTGAAATTTTGACAAACACAAATTTCTATAGTTCGTTGTCAGCCTTTCTGAGCGTTTGCCAAACTTTCAGAGCTGCTTTTCCCTTCGTTGCTTCAAAGGGCATGAATACAGGGAAAGAGAGAGACTACGACAGAGGAAGAAGGGTTCACATACAAAACAACGCTTAATCAACAGGTGAAACAGCACTACCAGAAAAAAAAAAAAAAGCGCAGGCAGTCGTTCATTTCTATTTTTACTTTATCCGAATTTCCAATTTCTTTTTTTTTCCACGTGCCTATGTCGTAACATCGTGGTGGTGCTATGTACTTTTCTTTCCCCCTTTTGGGACTTTTTTTCTTTTCGAAAGGGGGATAATGCCACCCACACGTAGTGGGTCGACTGCAAGAGCGGCTCTACCATCTGGAGGAAAGGAAGAAGAATTGCGTGTCTCTTCTCGGCTCGAGAGCCAGCCACGACTGACGCATCGTCCTAGAGCTAGTTACCCGGTTGTTCAATATATCTCCCAGTACTTGTGACTCATCGTGACAAGTACTCGCATAATTGATGCACTTTTTTCTTTTGCGATTTTGGGGCTCTGAGAAGGAGGTGGGCAAATTACGCGAGGATTTTGCGAATGCATACAAAATAATGTGCAATAGTCCTAATGTGCGCAGTATATAATTTTAAAAAGTTAACAACTTGGAGCACAAACAAAGCACACTTGTTTATTTAAAAGAATTAGCGCGCACTTAAACCAGTCAGATCTGGTCAAGCGCGGTCTAGTCGGAATCACTGATCGAGAGGCCCGATTGAGAATCATCGTCGCAGCCGCTGTCACTGCCCTCCCAGAGCGAATTGCTCTCGGTTCCGTTCAGTGGGTTTGAATGTCTCATTTTCTTGAAGCTTTTCTCGACAATGCTGGGAGCAACTAGGTCCCAAGACACAACGATACCGGAAGGCCTAAGCGTTCACACATAACTGAAAATGCCTATAACAGACAGGAAACTTGTATTAGCAAGCGCGGGCGCTTTTGCTTTCTCCCGTACCTATCGCGCCGATCGTCACAGGTTGAAGCACTTCACGCTGAAGTGCTCGGCGGTGGCATGATTCCCGTTTTCATCAGCAAAGTTTATAATAGCGAACTTGAATTTTGTCTAATGTATAATTACCGAAGCCCCTCGCAAGAGAACAGTAAAAACGCGGTGGACAAATGGCGAAACCTAAACTTCCAAAATCAACCAAGCGTGGTTGCAGTGCGGACGCAGACACGAGAGGAACAATTGGCTCGACAGGCCCTCACAAGCCTGCGGTGCCGAAAGTTATCGGTGCTGTGACGCGAGCAGGTATGCCCACGGTGGTAGAGATGAAGAGATAGAGGGACGAAAACCATGGAAAAGAATTGGGAAAACACTCGAGCGGTTTCGGCGACCCATCAGCGTAGAACCGCCAATAGATTGGGGTGTTAGGGGCACGGTATTCTAGTAACGCAAGTTCGGGGGAAGTGCTCGGAAGAAGGGACTTTGCACTCGCAGCCCGTTTGACTGCACTCGCCTGATCAGCGTGGCGCGCGCCCGTGCAAAGAATCCAAAGTGCTAAGTTTGCGTCCGTGCATCCGGTGAGCTAGCTCGGGCGGGTCGAGGAGCACAAATATGCAAGTAAATATTTTTTTCCCTAAAGCTGACAATATATTAGGTGGTGCACAAATTATGCGAGTAAATACAATATTTATTCTTTAGCAATACATTCGCAGATATCGTCTGCACCTAGATCACAACTCGTAGCTCATTTCCAGGTTAAGGCGACTGTCAAAGCCTCGATAGGCAGTGAAATTTCAATTATAGAGAACAGCACACACTCTACCAAGGTGTGCTGTTCACTGTCGGTTTTGCATAGGGTAAGTCACTGTGCATGGGAGGCACAAGCTTCTATGAAACAAGGTTGAAAGATTTTTTCAATCGTCTGGAACTCACTATTAACTGGTAGCCGTGCCTGTTCTTGTGTGCTCCCATCTCCGCCCCGCAGGAAAAGCACTGTTGCAGGGAAAAAGAAGAAACAAAGATGAGTGAGACTGCGTATGCACGAGAGATTAGTATGGCCCCTCGGACAAATCACCAATCGTGGAAATTTATTCATGAGCTCATTAGGAAGTGAAAACATCATAACAGGCTTTATCATTCCAAGTCACGTGTGAACCCTCTACAGCACTCACAGAATGAAACACTACATTTAGGGCTAAGCAATGCATTTCTATAGTCTTCAGCTTGAGTGAGATTGTCAGAGCCAACATTGCCTGGAGCGGTCAGATTTGTAGTGGAAGGAGAGTTACCAAGAGCAATGAGGCATACTAGTTGTTTACTAAAAGCTTATGAACTCACGAGTACTGCACATGGCACAAATTGGCACTGACTACACACCCCTCCGGGGCAAGAATTCGGAAAACTTCTTGCCTAGAAAAGAAGCCCCAACACCTTTTCCAGAGTCCCAAGGCCACCCTCCACCTTTTCCACTGATGTGCTTTTGGAGGTGGTGATGGCATGGTATCAGTACTTCCAGATCTGCCTAACCAGTAGATCAATCTTCAATCTGAAATGCCACTGCTCTCCACAATGCACTTTCGATAATATGAAAGATTTTTTATTGCAACAAAAGCAGTTACGAGATCACAACTACATCCGATTCTTGTGCCATAGTTGTCTGCCACTGCCATCTGTAACCATTTCCGCACGAGAAAGTAGATTTTGTAAGATTGGATCCGATTTTAACCCAGGCCTGCTGAAAGGCAGTCAAGTATTCTACTACAAAGCCATGCAGACTCTTGACACACCTTCGAAAATCGACCCTATAAAGGGCTTATGATGGGCAACGAACCGCATTAACATTTGTAATATGAAATGGCAAAAGTACAAAATCGGGCATAACACAATATGAATTGCATGAGTGGATTAATGAATGCTTTCAAACTATTAGAAAGGGCTAAGCCACATTTTTACGTCATTAGCCACAGCTTAGAGACTGAAAACCGATTTTTTTTACCCAATTTTTTTTCTGGCATGACAGAAAGCTTACCCTTCGTAGGGTTTGTAGCTGCCATAGTTAATCCCAAAAGCACATAGTAATTATATAAGCAGCATTTTTTAGTCTGAACAAAGATGAGCCCTTTCATTTAGCAATGCTGTGCATTGATAACGATGCCGGTAGCTTTTCTGGTGACTTGTGCATGCTGTTATTGTTTGGCTTTCGCAGGAGTTTCTATAAGCATGCTCAATCACGTTTATTCTGAGCTTTACAACTTTTTTTTTTTAAGTAACAAGCCATTACATTGTGACAATGTGGCTTTATACAGTTTCTCTGTATTTGTACTGCGTTGCGTGCACCTGTGCTCAAGGTTGTTGCGCCTGTGTTGTGGATGGCCTTGTCATGTCGTTACTCTCTCGACAAAGACCCAAGACAAGTCACCGAAAATGTGACTGTGTATATGCGCGCCCGTGCTAACTAGTAGTACACGTCATTTCTGAGACAAATTGTAGATAGCCAAACCACGTCGCCCCAAAATCTTAGCGACCCAGAAACTAGACGTACGATTTCATGAGCACGCACAAAAGTTGCTTGAGATGCGCTGACAGGCATGGGATGATTACGTCATGCCATTTTAATGCATACAACTAAAGCAGGCTTCATATGTACATTTTTATTGAGTAGTATCATAAACTACACACAAACAAACAATATCTGAATACTAACATGAAAATTGTTAACCACACACACACCAGTTTACGGTCACATGACAGGGCACATAGGATAGTTGAAGTTTCAGCCACCAGTGGTGCCTGCCGCAAGCTATTTCACAATTTTCAATAAATATTTAAATCTACTATTCACAGGAAAACGGGGTTGGTTTCAGTCGCTGAGCGACAGACACTCTTTCCATCTGTGCAGACATCGACCAAAAAGCTTTTCTTTTTGAGAAATCCATATGAATTTCCTTGTGGCTTCGTGCTACAAACAGGTGGCTGTCTTCTTTTTTTTTTTCTTAATACTCCTGCATGCCAACGCACAGACAGACATATCAACAGATCTTCAAAATGGGACAAGTTATGCTGTTGCCACCTTGCATATCCAGGTTCAGTGCATACAACCCATAGATGGCTTGCACCGATATCACTGAAAGCCGTGTTGGAGCACCAACATAGTGAGGGCGAACTTTGCATGTCAGGCTACAATTATAAGTACATCACATGCTTGCTCGGGAGGCCTAGCAGCGTCCGCTGCCATCGCTGTGATCCATGGTGGCGCATATGTTTTTTGGTGTAGCGTTTTATTGGTTCTGTCGAAGCGGCGCATTGCTGTTCAGTGTCTACGGATAGAATGCAGTTGAGCGCCTATGCGGAGACCCCTCCAAGACGGTCGCGCTGCCGTTCACACCGACACCATCTCGTGCCCTCCCTCTCTGTTTAACCTACTATCCTGCCTTGAAGTCATCTATGTCTTGTGTCAATGCTGTGATGTGCAAGCTATCAATATTAGAGGCACGACATACACCAAGCATGGTGGTATCAAGATCTACAGCTTCTATCGCCATCATGTTTGGACAAATTTCTGCAATTTTGGCGTTGCGAAAAGCGTACGTGTGTGTTCGTTTCGATCACGCTGATGAAACCTGCAACATCCAAGTGCAGGGGATTGCGCACTGTTTGAGTCTGATCGTGGCTGTGACACAAGTGCTACTTAATAGGAAGTTAAATGCTTGTGTTCTGTTGAAGAAGGAGCTACATTATGCTTACAGCGCAAGTAACGATGGCGTAATATGTTTGAAAAGCATCGGTACGTTAAACATTTATTCCTGTGCAGCCGCGACGGTGTGCTATTGACTAGTGGCATACTACTGCGGCAAATCTGCCAGACAGGCTCGGCACAAATAATGTCGGAATGCCGTTCAGTTCATACGTGAATTCTGGTTCGCGCAGTTTTCAGTAGCATGCACAGGATTACACAAAGCATCATTGATACACGGACGATTAGCTGACACCACCGCCCTTCACACTGTGGCGAGAAATGAGGTAGCGAACATTCAGCAGTTCCTATTGGTTGGGAAAGTACTTTGGTTCGATATACAGTCATTTGACATGAAGAGTAGATCCGGTGAAAGCGGTGCGAGGAGTACGTCCGGGTGCCCTCTCTTTCTTATACGAGTTCACGGGTTGATCATCCTTCTGTAGCCATCTTGGATCGCACGGCGCGCCACATATAGGCCGTGGGTGTTGGAAATAGATAACTCTAGAGCTGCCTTGCAGTGGTTTGGAAAACGAATTCGTTCGCTTGCTCTCGCATGAATGGCCAGAATAACGATTACGTCAGCAGAAGGGTTGATTCGGACCAATCACGCGAGGGTAAGTAGACGGTTCTATCCTGAAACATTACACACAATAACGCCCAGCATATGATCGCAATGTTATGGAAGTCCAACCTCAGAGAACTGGCGGCGTTTTCGGGTTTTATTAAAAAAGAAAACCTTTTCACGAGAAACGATCACCGTGGGACGTGTGCACGAAGCCTGCCTCAAATTATTTCGCAACGTTCATATTTTAGTCGGACGTTTCGCAGAAAACAGCTTTTTAATCGCATAGCGGAAGCAACGGGTACATAACAAACTCGCCGGCTGGCGATCGGGAAACATCTGTGGAGCGTAGGACGAACGTGAACGGCGTTATTCGGGCGGTTTGATTCAAACGCACAAGAACTGGCGCCCGCACAAAAGCGACGCCTGCTGTTGCTACACCGGCCGAAACCGAATGGCGAGAGTGCGGCGGCGGAATAAAATGAAAGAAGCGAGAAAAACAGCAGCTGCATACACGACCGATGAGCAGGCGACATGAAGGGAAGGGGGGGATCACGCGTGAGCTAGGCTGTGACGGCTTGCCCGCCGCTTATCTCAGCATTTCCCTTTCCTCGTAAATACGAGAAAGCGCGCTCGGCTTCAAACAGCCACACCGCCACGCTGGTCTGTCTCAGACAGCGGGGGGGAAATCAAACAAAAAATATTGTCAGCACCACAGAAGTAGACGGTTAGAACGCGCGCACACAGGCAAAACTCGCGGCGAATCCAGCCGGCGCGTTCTGCCCCAAGTTTCGCATCCCAGCGGGCGCGGAAGCCATGCGCTTTTTGTTGCTAATTTTTTTTTACCGTTCGCCGCCTAGGGAACGCGCGTGTGCCCGATTCCGCCTTGCGGAAAAATGCACGAATGCCGAGTCCGACGGGCCGAATCGCGGTCGCGGCCGTCGCAAAACACCCGCTACGCGATAGCCTCGCCACAGGCGGGCCGAAGGCCGCCGTGAGAAACGCTACCAACCTGTAAACAAAGGTCAAAGTCTGGGCACTCTGCACATTTGACGCGCACTCCCGTGATGTCTTCCTGACAGTAGTTGCAGTGGTACTTGGCGATGACACCTGCGAAATAGCGGAAGATTCGTTCGGTGAAATGGAGCGCTTTCCGAAGCCGGCGTGGAACGAGAATCGGCCGCTTTCACGGGAAAGCCCGATCCCGCCAGCGCAGCGTCTCTCTTACCGGACATCTTTCTTTGTCCCCCTGCCTGCCAGGACTAGCGTCGTGACGTCAACTAAGCGGAGGTGTTCTGTGTGCACTGCGCGTGCGCGCAATAACGTCACGACCGGCATACAACGCGCGCCTGAGCGATCGCAACGCCGCAGCACGGCGTTTTTTCTCTTTTTTTTTTTTCTGTCCTCACGCTTTTCCAAGTCGTCTGCTCAACGCGCCAAAATGATGCGCCCCCGTTTTGGCTATGTTTAGCGCCAAAGAAAGCGCGTCAGTTGTACAATGATCAGACAAATGCGTCTTTTTCACAGCAATAGTAGCGCGCAACTTTGAACATTCATCGTGAGCAAACTTTCATCGTTACGTTGCGACGAAGTCCTAAACACCGATGGTACGACAAAATGAAGCAGCGTTAAACAATAGTGCCGTTGGTTAAAAAGGCTGGTGGCGTCATCTATTGCCGCATCTGGTAAGATCAGGACCCAATAATCATCTCCATGTTCGCTAGATGATGCTATCGTGCGATGTATCACAAAACTAGCAAACCAGCACTGGTGTCGCTTTCGGCAGTTTGGTTTTAGCCTCTTTTCAAAAAGCACAATTTTAATTTCCACACTTGCTTGTCCGAGGTAAAAATTTAAAAAGTTTAAGCGTGAATATTATTTGTACGAACGCTTATAGAAAAAAGAAACGAAATAAAAATGCATTCCGACCCCAACGTGGGCGCGGCCCGCAACTACGACTCCTTCCTTAGGACCCAAATAAAGTTTGTTGATGACTGACTGATACTACTATATCAGTTTTTGACTGTGTGATTCCTGAGATATATTGATTATATAGTATATTTTTGTTACTATATTTACCGTTATCCATAAGGCTTGGACATAGATTGTATCATTTAGCGTGACAAACAGTTTTAATGCAATTTGGTTATGTGGCAGAGCATGCTCTTGATTAATGTAATTGGCCAAAGTTAACGTAGTTTTAATCATAACAGAACTTATTTATTTTGGAAGTTTTGAGCACACACTCACAGAAACTCGGTCGCCCACAGGGCTGTGTGCAGAATGTTTTTCGGGCGGGGGGGGGGGGGGGGGGGGTACCTTATTTATCTATAGTAGGGGCCAGGCAGGCAGATGGTCATTTTGCGCGATGTATTCATGGCGAAAAAAAATTTGGGAAGGTGGCGGGGGCTTGGAGTGCCACCCCTTGGCTATGCCCCTGGCACATTATATTTTTATTGAAGTTTGTTCTGATGACGAGAATCTAATTATTGTATGTGCACTTAAACCCTTGCATTTCTGTTGCTAAAGCGAAACAATATATTAGTTTAGACTGATACCTTTACCTCGAAAACTTTAATGTTGCAATCAATACCAAAGGTTTCATTTTTCCATTTCACGCCGAAAGTCTCCAATGGTGACGCTACGGATTTCAAAGTGTTTTTGTGTTGTGGCCGCGTTGGCTCGATAAAATTCCATTAAACTTAGTATGTTAACCATCTCCGCGGCTTCTCAAAAGGCAATTTTCACCGATTGGTAACTATATAAATAAGCGCCAAGATATTGTTACGTTTATAAATGGGTTCATTACGCTGTGGCGTACTGGGAGGCTTGAAAGGGTCGTGAACCGGAGGCCTATGTTGTTGTTTGTTTGTTTGTAGCCTCTAATCTATGGCTCATACCCGCACTCGATGATGATTCCACAGCCGTGGCTCGTACCCATTCAGGGGGATCGGCCAAGAATCGATGACTTAATTCAGTAAGATTTTTTAATATCGAAACCACCCACCAGAAAAAAGAAAAAAAAAGACACCCTAGGCAGAATGAAAGGAGTGCAATAGTTGTTTGTCACCCAGACTCGCTAGCCGAACGTCCTCTTCTCTAATCTGCCTGTTCCCCGCTACCCAGAGGCTCATACCCAAATAACATATGCAGTAGCATTTCCCTCCGCGCAGACGAAGCCCACCGGGCGAGTTAAAGAGTCTATCTGGGAATATAGCGCTTCAAACGTGCTATATGGACAAGTTCAGTCTTTGCAGACCGTCAGCCATTTGAATGAAGACGTGCTACGCGGTAAGTTAAATCGCTTATACGTTCTAGAACAACACAAGGGCCCGCATAGTGTGCAAGCAGTTTTTCACACAACCCCCGTTTCCTATTTGGCGTCCACAGCAACACGAGGTCTCCACGATTATACGTCACGTGTCGACGTCGACGGTCAAAACGTGTCTTCGAGTGATCTTGCGAAGCGAGGGTGCGCAGGTAAGCAAGACGTCGGGCTTCTTCTGCTCGGCAGACGATCTCGGATATACCTGAATCATGGTGGTCCAAAAACGGGAAGACGGTATCTAGGGTATGACGAGGTGGCCGAGCATACAGAAGAAAGAACGGACTGTAGCTGGTAGTCTCGTGCTGTGCGGTGTTAAATGCGTAAGTGATGAAAGGTAGTACGCGATCCCAGTTCTTGTGATCTGCTGCGACATACATAGAAAGCATGTTCGTGAGAGTCCTGTTCGTTCTGTCAGGCTATTTGTTTGGGGATGATATGGCGTAGAGTGCCGAAAGCTTGAAGCGCATAGACGAAGCATCTCTTCCACCACGTCTGCAGTGAATTGTCGCCCACGATCACTGATAACAATTTTAGGAGGTCCATGTCGTAGAACCACAAAACGCAGCATGAATAAACACGTCAGCTGCAGTTGCTGATGGTGTCTCGCAGTACCGTGTTAAGTGGTCGGTACATACGACTATCCAGCGATTACCACTAGAAGACCTCGGAAAGGGACCTAGAAGGTCAATCCCAACGTGCTCGGATGGAGTTCTAGGGGGTGGGATAGGATGTAGTCTCCCTGGAGGTGCACTGGTAGGGCGCTTGCGGCGTTGGCACTCGTTGCAACTAGAGATGTACTGTTCCGTCGTCTGGCGCATTCTCGGCCAGTAAAATATTTCTTGAAGCCGGCAAAGAGTTTTCGCTGTGCCTAGATGGCCGGACGTTGGGTCATCATGCATGGCCTGCAAGACGGAAACGCGAAGGCTTTTCGGAACCACTAGAAGATATCGTAAGCCGGTCGTAGCATAGTTCTTTTTGTACACAAGCCCGTCGCGCATGCAGAAGCGAGTCGCCAATAGTCTTAACTCGGTAGGAAGGAGCTCCTGTATGGTGCGGCCCCTTTGCTGCTCAATCTTAAAGGCATTGGTATCAGGAAATGGCAGGTCCAATGGCGCGATGTAGGTGTCCAAGTTGCCCGCGTCGCAGTCCGTCGATGGGAGTGGTAGTCGCGAAAGACAATCTGTATCAGCGTGACAACGACCACTTTTATAGAAAACCGTAAAGTCGTATTCCTGCAGAAGGAGTGCCCAACGCGCCAGTCGACCAGATAGGTCACGCAGATTGACCAACCAGCAGAGCGAATGATGATCTGTCATGATGGTAAAGGGGCGTCCGTACAGGTAGGACCGGAAGCGCTGCACTGCGAAGACTACTGCGAGGCATTCTTGCTCTGTGACGGTGTAGTTACGCTCGGATTTGCTTAGCGAGCGACTTGCATACGCAACCTCATGTTCTTTGGTATCCAAGCGTTGAACCAGCACGGCCCCAACACCGACACCACTAGCGTCCGTGTGAAGTTCTGTGGGAGCCAGAGGATCGAAGTGTCGAAGAATCGGGTGGGATGTCAAAAGGAACTTCAACTCAGAAAAGGCGGACGCACATTCCGAAGTCCAGTCAAATGGCGCGCCTTTCTGAAGCAGGCACGTGAGTGGGTGCGCGATATTCGCAAATCCAGGGATGAATCGATGGAAGTATGAGCAGAGGCCCAAAAAGCTGCGTAGTTCTTTCGCTGAGCGAGGTTGCTTGAACGCCTCCACTGCAGCCGTTTTTGCGGGATCTGACCATATGCCTTTTTTGTTCACCAAGTGTCCAAGAACGAGTGTTTGGCGTTCTCCGAAACGACATTTCTTTGAGTTGAGCACTAAGCATGCTTTGCTTAGGCAGTTTAGCACGAGGTCGAGGCGTGTGTTGTGCTCACTGAAAGTGCGCCCAAAAATGACAACATCGTCCAGATAACACATGCATACTTCTCACTTCAAACCAGCACGCAGAATGTTGTCCATGAAGCGCTCGAAAGTTGCAGGCGCATTGCATAGTCCGAATGGCACATCACATTGAATTCAAAAAGTCCATCTGGTGTAACAAATGTCATTTTCTCTTTGTCTTCCTCGTGCATTGGAATTTGCCAATACCCTGACCTCAAATCGACAGACGAAAAGTAGGAGGCTGATGAAAGACAGCCTATAGCATCGTCCTTCTTTGTGATGGCGTTGAGACGGCGGTTGTCAACGCAAAATCGCCATTTTTTTTATCTTTCTTCTTGACCAATATTACGGGAGCGGCCCACGGACTGCATGATTCCTGAATCACATTATTTTTTAGCATCTCGCCAACCTATTCATTTATCACTGCGCGTTCCGAAGGCGATACCCGGTATGGCTTTTGTCGGAGAGGTCTATGGTATGCCGTATCTATGCGATGCTTTACACGAAAAAACAGGGATTGACAGTGGAGCCTGTAGCTGTGCGAAATCGAAAAGACCAGCATGCTTGCGCAGAATACTCGCCAGGTCATTACGCTGCTAAGAGACTGGTCAATCATTGCCAAATTATGGAGGAGTCCCTGGCGTGCAAATGATTGGAATTGGGCTAACCCGGAGAATCACTGCTCTCTGCAAGGATGGCAAGGGAGAACACCTCATGTTGACGGATCTTAGCAAGTTGTAGACCCTCTGGCAGTACCGAAGGTTCATTGGAGCCGTTGATCACCTACAAACCAGTATGCCCTTGCACAACTGACAGCTGCATGAACATTCTTCTTCATGCAGCTGAGGTGAATGGGCTCTACGGTGGCATCAAATGTCGTCTCGGTTGCAGGGGAACTGACGACAGGAACACATTTGGCAGACAAGGGTGGTACAATTGTGTCCATGGACACGCAAAGGGAACTTTCCATACAGGGCGGGCTTTCCATAAACGCTACTGGAACATTTGAATCTACTGTGATCTCTCCTGTGCAGCAATCGACAGTGGCACCACAAAGATTCAGGAAATCGAGTCCTAGAATTACATCATGCGTTGAATGAAAGAGAACAGCAAAATCAGCAAAAAAATTTGGCCACCCAAACAGTCACTGTGCAAACACCAACAGGTTGTAAGACATCTTCGTTCACTCCACGAAATGTATCAGCCCGGTCCCAACGGAACATAACCTGTCGTCCAAGAAGGGATTTGAATGCGAGACTCATCACTGATATGGTTGCACCTGTGTCCACAAAGACCATTGTTGAGACACCACCAATTAGCACACGAACCTTAATTTTAAACATGCAAAATGAAGGAGGAATTTCTGTGGAAATCGAAGACTGTCCAGCGACCTTACCTCCAACGGTCTCGCCAACGGTCATTCCCCAACTAGTGGTGCCATCCACTAGTTTTCCGGAGGCGGCGAAGGGTAGCGGCGCCTAGGAGACGCCGACCGATTGGGACGAGGGGCTGGCGGGGGTGTCAGACTGCGGTCAGAGGCCGGAGAACGGTTTCGCATTGGCCTTATTTCGTGAGATGTGCTTCCAGGGAATGTTGGTGCTCGTGCGGACAGGTGGGATCTTGGTGAGCGGTCGTACCTCGGCGGCTGCCGGTAGTTGCAGTACCGGCAATGTGCCCTTCGACGCCACAGTTGTAGAAGACGGTTAGGGGTCGTTCGCCGAACCACTGCTGAGAGCGCTCCGCTGTGAAAGGTCGCCTACCCGAATGGAGTGGAGCAGCTTGCTGAACGGGAACTGCCCGCCTTGTGGAGCGGGGCCGGTACGAAGGCGTCGGTCATACCACTGGTCAGGCGCGAATGAGTCTCGGCGTGGCCAAGCAGTTCCAGCTTCGCTAAAGTCCGTCACACAAACCGATGGTGGCAGAGGAGCGAACGGCGCCGGGTAATAGGATCAACAGGTAGGCGGATGATGAATGGTGTAGTCGACCAGTGTGTCTTGTCGCTGTAGCTCTTCGCGCACTATTGCCCTGATAGCAGCGGTAAGGTCGGCAGGTGGGCTTACGTAGACGCTGGCGACCGTTGTTACATTTGCCAGCCTACCGAATTTCGGGGCAATACGACGGCTCTTCAGCTTCTCGAAAGTGCGCCAGTGACGTTGGACGGCGGAGACGGAAGTGAGTTCTTCCCTGCCTATCAAGAAATTGTAGACGTCCTCTGCTATACCTTTCAGAAGGTGTCCGACCATGTCCTCTTCAGACATATGCGGGTCTATGATTTCGCAGAGCATCAGAACCTTCTCTATGTAGGTGGTATATGTTTCTCCAGGTGTCTGGGCTCTTTGAGCCAAAGTGCGCTCCGCGCTTTTTTTTTTTCGCATCAGAGTCGCCGAAGCACTTTTTGAGTTCTTCGGCGAAACGATCCCACGTTGTTAATGAATCTTCATGGTTTTCGTACCACATAAAGGCGGTTTCCGTGAGAAACAGCGCGACAGTCCCCAGTTGTTCGGTGGGATCCCAGCCGTTGTACCGGCTCACTCTTCTGTAGTGTGTCAGCCACGCATCTACATCTTCCCCTGCTCTTACCGCGAACGGGCAGGGTTCCATATAGCGATACCGAGGTGCAGCCGGCACTGACCTTTGCGTGGTTGAGAAGCCGTGACCTTCGCTCTCGGCCATGACGGTTGTTGTTGATGGCAGACCGGAAAGACGAAGGCTCCGGCGAAGTTCAGACAGCTGTGACTCCGTGGTTCGTCGACGTGCTTTACCTGGCACCTCCACCACTCTGTTACGTTTATAAATGGGTTTACTACACTGTGGCGTACTGGGAGGCTTGAAGAGGTCATGCACCGGAGACCTATCTCGCTAGCCGAATGTCCTCTTCTCTAATCTGCCTGTTCCCCGCTACCCAGAGGCTCACACCCAAATCACATATGCAGTAACAATATGGTTGGATAACTCCACGGAGGAAGGAAAGATCCATGGAGCGAAATCTATGACGTCATGGCAAATGATGTGGAAACTTTAAGGTGCCGTCAAACCCCATTGGTTCTTTATTCTATGGCCGCCCACATTTTCTCACTTACTATGAGCCTTCTAACCACAAGCACAGTGTTTTGGTGTCCCAACAGGATAATTTACTAATGCACAAAATATCTATTAAATGCCCCTTTGAACAACCCCATACTAAATTAGTAAAAACACATGATTGTAGTTTCACTTTTCAATAGAGATCTTTGTAACTTGATATAATTGGTAGAGAGTGGCTTTTTGTAGTTTTTTCATTTTGCTTTGAAAAAGAAAACTGCTATCAGAAAACTCCGCATATATTCCCTTATTTGAACTACTGTGACATCATCTAGCCCAAGCTGCCACACTTCTAAGTTACATCATCTTACTGATGCAAATTTGTCTTGAAGCTAACTGAATTGAAACGAAACTGTGCAAGGGTGCATCAAGCTTTCTCAAATTGGTCGGTGGACCAATAGAGTAAACGTCCTGAAACAACTTCAACTTTCCTTTGAATTTGTAACATACTGACAGTTTTCACTAAACGAGAAAAATGTAGATGGCCTTTCACAATAAGCCAGGGTTAAAAAAATTAAGAAACAAGGACTGAAAATGTTGCCTTCATTTGACCCTAGCAAAAATTCTGATAGAAAAACTGATAGGCTATGAGGTTATTGACAGTTGTATCAGTCTATGAGTGTATCAGTCTATCAGTGTACCAGTCTATCAGTGTACCAGTCTATCAGTGTACCAGTACTCGTGTGCCAGCCTATAAGTGTAGCATTCTACTCTGATAGGTCCACAAGCGAATCGGTGCTTAGCCAATTGGCAGGTGCAACGCTACATCAGAGCAAGCAGGACACAAATATGAACACAGAAATCAAACAAAATATTTTATTTGATGTGCCATTCCTTGGTTAATCTTTTGATTTCATAAAGTCAATAATTTTGTTTGCCAAAGCTTTCTTGAGGAGCTTCTTCATTTGTTCAACCTTTCCAATCAGAACGGTGTGCTTCAAAAAAATGGTTGAAGAAATCTGCATGATCTAAAACAAAGCAAGTTACAGGCACTTATTAGGCGACAATTATGTGCACTCTAAATAGAGGAGTCAATATGACAAGGAAATAATTAGGAGTGCTACCAGTCTGCCTCTCTAATATTGTTTAAAATTAGTTTGTGGATTCTTGCATAAAAGTACCCAGCTCCAGTAGGCAAAAGCACACTTGAAGCTTTAGTAAATAATTATAACACAAGTTGACAGTGAAACCTCGGCTGATTACGTGCAAAAATGGAGCCACCAACTTCCATGAATTTCGGTCAGATTGCAAAATTTCACCTACCTGAAAATACAGCATATGTTTCTTTCTCCTAGGGAGATTTCGCCTCCCCTTTAGACCGATTGGAGGCTGCACCAGTAACACTTCTACCGACTTGGCCTGCTGTATGAAAAATGGTTAACGGCCGCCTCACAAACAAAATGGGTCTGTCTTTTCAAGCCCATGGGGTGATTGTACAACCTCTTGGGAACGGCAATTCCTTTGCTCCGATGCACCTATAAAACAAGTCCAAGATGATGTGCACACATTAGTTTGTCAATGCACATTTTCTCATTAAAAAGCAAAACAATATATCTTCAAGACAAAGCATACCAGAGGTTTATGATACCTCTCTGTCAGTGGGCACATAATTGATAAGCGGTGCAGCCTCCCTCACACTTGAGTGGGCTACTTCAGGGCTGTCCGTGGTCACTGTGGTGGTTCCAGCGTAGCAGCACATAGTGGTGGCAAAGGTGCAAGTTGCTTCTGTTTTTGAGGCTTGTGCTGCAACACCCGCAAAGGACAAGGTTCTTTGCTGGAATGAAAAAGTAGGGTGTGCAGAAATAAAGTATATTGCACCCTTAATTGTCACGGTAGCATCCTAGGTTTGCATGGTCAAATAATATATATGATAAACATAGCATGCAATTGAGATATGCAATTAAAGTGTAATGATACGTTGCATGTCACGTCTCAAAACCATGGTTTGATCATAGGGGATGCCGTAGTGAAGGGCTCAAGAAATTTTGACCAAATGGTGTTCTTTTTAATATTCACCACACTGTGAAAGTTGTAAAAGCACATTTTCAAGTGATTAGAAAAACAATAATGCATCCATGCCGCCCATGAGCTTACATTGCATTCTGCTTTTCAGCAAAATTGCACGCTTTAGGAATAGGGCATCTTGCTGCTGCATACAACCCTAGCAGCAGTGCGTTACAACAGCTTATGAAGAAATGATAAACCTGTTTGGAAATTTTTGCTGCAAAGGGCATTTTTCATTAGGCTTATTCTTTCTAATGCTTTTGTATTTTGAGCCCTCAGTATATATATTCACTTCTTTCAGAAGCTCTTTCTCTGTTCTTTTTTTCAGCATTAGCAAACAGCAGGCCTCCCTGCTGCTTCTTAAAACGGTTGCTGACGTGCTTTGTCTTCTGCTTAACAGCAGCTTGACGTCGTGTTTCTTACAACTGCAGACAACCCAACACACAAATTTCACTGCTAGTTCGCGAGCACAAGCAGGGCGTATCCGCGCAACCAAAAATAATTTTAAACCAGTCAATTGTAAAAAAAAAATGCGACTAAGCTGCGCTCATTCCACGATAGAATAAAATAAAATAGCTCTTCAGCATACTGCAACTTTACCAACACCTTCAATACGACGTTCCGGCGCCCGCGCAGTAGCGGAGCAGCGATGCTCTGATATATTCGCTAGGGGGGGGGGGGGGGGGAGAGTATATCAGAGCATTGGTGCTTCATGTGTGACACGGCACCACGTGCAGAGCAAAATTGGCTGTCGATTGTAATTGCGCCGCAGTAGCACATCAGCCGCAATGTCAACGATAACCAAACTTGGCTGTCAGTAATAATTACGCTGCAAGTAGCATATCAGCTGCAGTGTGACCAATTGCAACTTACTTTTTAAACGACTCATTGTCCACTTCATTTGAACTGCAGCCATCGGAGGAGTCGCAATCGGGTCTGCGGAATGGATGGTCGTTTTTCTGTTGCATTCCTTGCATCATCCTCGGTGGCTAAGAAAATATGACCAGTAAATACCTTCAGAACGACTGCTTCTTCCTCTTTGTTTTTGTATTGGGAATACAAGAGGCGCGGACTTACCGTAAAGCTTAATCACTTGAGCGTGATAGTGGCCGCAGTGTGTGTTATCCTTCCAGAACACCCGGTACCACTTGTGAGGATCAAAATTGCCTGTATCCTTCGGATTGATGTACTTACATGCACTTACCGGGACTATTAATTTTTAATTATCATCGCGAAACCAAACATCTTGGAGAATCGCGAGTGTACAGGCGCGATACTGAGCAATTAAGAGACGCAACAATGTTCACATGCACTACACAAGGCCGCCACAAACTTGCTATTGATGACGATGGCAGTGCCATTTGTGGATCTCCGAAGTACTTTATGCAACCACGAGTCCACAGCTTCTTCCTCAACACAACGCAATTTAGTTTTTGAAAACAAAAATATTTATTTGTGAAACATTTACTTCATGTTTTTACAACCTTAGAGGGTAGTTTTTTTAGAGCTTATAGCAAATAATATATAAACAATGAATGAAAATACTGTGAAAAGATGACGCTGTGCATAGCCTCCAAAATGGCAAACGCGCAATGACGGGCGCGCAGCGGCAATTTCAGAGGTCATGCGCTGTGTCGCCATATTCGCGTTGGTTAGGCTAGGTGGCGTTAGCCGTCACCCAATTTAAAGGGTACAGCCGTATCAATCTATTCATCCATTTATCTATCACATTTATATGGCTACAATCATCTAGCCACAATGGCAGTCAGCGACCACCTTCCTCCGTGGCGACCACAGTACAATACACTTTCACCACGCGAGGGGTTCTGTAGATTCACTACCTCGCGCCGTGATCTCGCGGCACATGTTATAGTTTACGACAAAATCCGCGCCGCGTGCTTAACATTCAAGGCACAGCAAGCAGGTTGTGAATGTGAAGGCTTGGTCGATGTAATCGATCTTTACCCGTTTACTTATTATCAGTCCCGCAGCCTCACTTTTCGTGGACACCATCAAGCGCGCTACTTGAAGTTTGCGTCAAGTTCGACGAGAGATGGATTCAACTCAACCCCTGCCTCGATCAAAAAGAAAAAAAAAAAAACGCTATTTGGAGCCTGGATCGCAATATGTAGTACCTCGGACAAGGAGCGGTGGGGGCGCCCAGTCGGCCAACCAGCTACACTCAGCAAGAGCATTCCTCAGTCTTTAGCTGGTAATTGATGTTCTGGAGTAGCGGCCTTCGACACGTGAAGTCTGAGTGATGCGCATGGTGAGAGCAATGAAAATCCTGATCCCGACGACACTTACGGCTTCGAGGAAAACTCGCTCAGCGATTCCGACCGGACTGCAGATGCGGCTCGCGACAATGTTGGGATGAGCGACACTTTTTAAATGCAACAATGGCATGTATTTTACACTGCTGCATGTCAATAAACTGCCAGGCTCTGTGTGTGTGCTCATGTGTGTGAGGCTTACATCAAAACTATCCAAGAACCCATCTCACATTGGTATTTGTTAGAAATAGAGAAAAAAGTTGTGCTTGAAGGATGTGGCCAGTGTATTTGCACATGAAAGTTGGATGTGTTTGCTATGTTGCTGATGTACCAAACTTGTTTAAAACTTGTGACATATATAGCCAGTCTAATATAAGTTTAGCAAGGTAGGACAACTAAATGTTGACTCGATCCTTTCTATTGATGTTCTCTTCACAACTGAACTTTTCTCATTGTAGGCAGTTTCTTGTGTGTGTGTGGGCGTGTGTTTTGCAGTCAAATGATTTAGCCTTACTTAGTACATGGTTTTTGATTTATCAATCTTGTGAGGATTACAGGCAAGTAATATAGCAGGTCTGTGCCACCGCTTGGGCTCTGTGAAAAGACACACCTGTGAATAACAGATGCTGCTATCAACATATCAGCCAAATCTTGTAGCTGCAAGTGACTTTTTTTATATAGATGACTGTGCTCACTTCGAATTTTCGGATGCCTGTATGTGGTGTAAAACAACTGAAAGCATGCTATTGGCCTATAGCCGAAATAAATCAAGAGCAGCGTTTTAATCGAATGTGCTTCTTGCCACAGTGTGCTGCCACATGCTGGCACTGCTGTCCAAAATCTAACATTGCATAGTCACACTCGCACATGGGAATGGCAACACGAAAAAGCTACTGTGTTTCTTCAAGCATGCTCTAGCTCATAATGTGTGCTTACATATCGCACTTCTTTACTGCCATTCCTCCCTGTAGTTTTTGGCGCAGCTTGTTGGGACCGACGAGAAAAAAAAGAAAGCGGTTGAAGTGTGCAATAAACCCCTCAACTTGCTTTGAAATATTTCTGGCAGTGAATTGGCGAGGCATTAAGTTGTGATGATGAAGTCAATTAATGATCACTCAAAGAAGCATTTCATTATTTAAATTATCTCATCCAGTATGGATTATGACACTAATGTAGTGGCTCGTCATTAAAGGCAAAGCACTATGTGGGAGAGACAGCTGGGGTTGGCTTGTGTTGTGAAACGGAGAAACTGCAGCACCACCCGAGGCTTTGGAATCCACGCCGTTTGGAAAAATTATTGTATCAGCAAGCTCATTCCACAGTAGTGGACTGATTATTAAGTTATCTCCCTTGGAATGTTTACTGGCCCTATAACTTAACATTTAGAAATTATGTTAATATTGCTCTGTGATGAGAAGTTTTGTTTGTATTGTTTCAAGTTATGTTTATACTGTCATCTGATAAGCTTTGGATACTAGTATCTTGAAATTTCTAGACATCATCTATCATTGTCAGCATTAACTGTGTTGCTATCTGGCACCTGCAATCCCATTTGTACACAGAATAAAGCGTTTATCTAGGCTGAAAGTTGCTTTGCATATTTAAAGCTCAGTTTGTCAATTATGCACCACCATGAAACATTGTATATTTTATTCTATGCATCCAAAAGCTGCCAGTTGCACTCTTTGAGTCATCATAATATTTCACACAATGGTCGTCAAGTGTTCAATAGAAAACACTGATACAGTAATATACATGCAGAAATGACCAATGATATATATGTGGACAGTGTGTTCAAAAAAAAAAGAAGTACCGTTAAAATGACAGTAATACATCTTGAAGATCCAATAAATGAACAAAAGACTAAAAACCTAAAGACTAATATATGCCATAAAAATGACCAATCAAACTTATTCAAAAGCTGGTAGCACTGGTAAGACTGTGTATCAGTCTGATATGAGACTGGTAGCACTGGTAAGAAAATGTATCAGACTGATATGAATGTCTATAAGAACTGGTAAGACTTTGTATCAGTCTGGTACAAGACTGGTACAACTTATAGGAAACTGTATCAGACTGATACAGACCTCTATCAGAATTTTTGCTAGGGGAGCGATGAATGCAAAGTACACAAGTTTTATGCAAAGAAGCACTCCTGTGAATAAGGTACAGGGATTCGGGAATTTGAAAAAATGAACTAGAAGTCAAAGTATTTTATTATATTGGGGCTGTTTGACGTTGGCAAGTAAATAGACAATCGATTCCTTTTATAGTCACTTTTTGGGATATAGTAGCTGGTAACCTTATGACCAGTTTTTCTTGATTGGAAAAGCTGAAGTTTGCCTTTTCATAGCATGAAACACTGAACATTTTCCAAAAGCTTCTTAAGTAAAGAGAGGCTCTTTCTGGTTGACAGTGCAAGCCCAGTTAGTTAAAAACATGATGACCGTTGATTCAAGTGGGACATCGAACATTGCAAATCAGCTCTCTGAAGGCTCACCAGGTGAAAAAACAAAGTTGCATAAAGCTAAAAAAAAATTATTACAAAAAATTTTCTGTACAGATTTGTATTGGAATTTTTGCTAGGGATTGCGCTTCCAAATCTTGACGAATTTCGAATGCGTTTTCCACTACAGTCATGGTAGCACGAGTTGTTGATGCAACATAGACACAATTTCGCAAGTGTTGTCAAATATTCAGGAAAATTTGGCAACGTCTGGCAATGTCACCCCAATGTTTCAAAAAAATGTTAAGTTGAAGTTGCAAGTAGCAATGCGAACAAGTTGCATCAATTTTGCTGCATGAGGTAAATGTCACTCAACTGTTGCCATGTTGGATGAACACCCATGCAGTGTTGGAAAAGTGTTAGAACATCACTATTGAATGTTGTGGGAATGCCTTCAAAAGCCACATTTACGTAAAGCAACAGTATTTCCTACTGATGAGTAGTCGATACGCAACCAGACTATTCTATTGTGCTCAAATTAATCTTACCTTTGCCTTTAAAGACTCTGTAATGATGCGTGAGCATCCCCTTCGTGCTGAAGAAGAAACAGGCAGCCAGGTAGATTTAACAAACTTGTTTTAATTAACACGTATGTTACACACTAGTCTGTTCTCATAGGAAATCAAGAACACATACGCACTCAAAAGGCAGTTTACAAACATGTCCTCTTAATTACACGTATATGTCTTCTCCCTTTTCCGCTAAGGCCTGGTAAACTATGGTTTTTCTTCAGGTATGCATATATGTTTTTTTAATGTATGTACATTGATGTATATGCACGTTAACTATAAAGGTGACAAGCCTGGAAAGCAAGTGTGCGAAGGAAATGAAATCAACGAAACTGACCAATCCCAGCGTATTCTTCTTTCATATTACATCTTGCAAAAACGATTCCCGTTCAAGGCAGTCTAAAGCATTCACCAGTGACGACTTTCAACACTGCGCGTAACAAACACACACTCTTGTCGTTAACGTAACTGCGATGTGAGTGGAATTACAGGGCACCCACTCTGCAAGGTAACGTACAAATGGTACGCAGGTCAAGTATTGCATTGTTTTCTTGAAATTCGTAGAAAGCGTATACACATAAGCTAATCGCAAGACAGAAGACTACACAAAACTAAAACAGAAGCGGTTTGAAATCAACATTAATGTACAGAACAACAATCGATTGACTAATGTTAAAAAAGAAAGGCTAAGTATCATTGAGAAAATGCGCGATGAATACGTATGCAAAACACTGAAACTGATTGGAATGTTTATTCAAATTAGAGGTCAGCATGAATTGGTATTTATGGGCAGTGCAGCAATAAAACAAACACTTTGGCCATTTGGCCTGTCCACTGTGTACCTCTACATAGTATCGTTCTCAAAAAGACGGTTCCTTTTTTTGTCCTTCGTCACTCGAAGCACGATACAGTGGTGGAGCACATTTCTGGAGTCCCCTAAAAAAGAGGATCTAATAAATGTTTTTCATTAAAGGGACACTAAAATGAGAACAGTGAATCAGCTCACAACGAGACTTAATTCCTCAAGAAATCTGCCATGACTAGATTCACCATAATCTGCCCATTACGAGAAGACGATGTGACGGTCGAAATTTGACTTTTTCCATTTCGCATACCCAAATCTTACTATCTCGACATCCGAACGACGTCGTATCAGTCTTTCTCCTCTTGATCTGGCCACATCGGCTGAGTAAAATGTATCAAAGCATGTTGGGTTAAGTATGTGGCTTTCTCAAATCATGACATATATCATCTCTAAAGTGCACAGGCCCTAACGGGTGCTGCCGTATTGAGTTTGTTGCACGAACCTGAAAAACATCGCCGCCACCAGTTCCATTACTATCACCTGTTTCAGGTTTGCCAGGAGCCTTCGTGCATTGAGAGCGGTAGTTTTGGTATTGTGGCAAAAGCGGCTTACTGATATGAGAGAGACTGCTTCCCTTTTTAGTGTCCCTTTAAGATAGAAAATAAATCAACAGGTGCGCGAAAGTGTATAAAGCTTGAATTTTTTTTGGTCCTACGCCACTCCAACATGTTTAAAACATAAAATTGTCAACAAGAACTGTAACACAAAGCAACAGATAATTATCATGTACAGATTGTGACTTGTTATGTAGTTGGGACAACTGCGTGAGCTTTAATTGAGAACAGAATGTACTCGCCGGCTCGTAAAAAGAGCAAGCGTAGCAGTTGGAAAATTGGTTTCTGCTCTTATCAACCCTGAAACAAAACGTGTATATATATGAGGCCTTACAAACAAGAACAACAGCAACACAAAGTAACAAACTGCGGTGTTGCATAAACTTGTTGGGAGGTTTTTTTTTTTACTGCTAAAGTAAATGACTAGACAGATCACAGACAAGCCGGAGTATCGGAACAGGGAAGAGAAAGTTCCAGCTCTTGTAATGAATGATTGTGAAAACGAGAAAACTCAACTAGGCTAAAATCTATCTTTTCGGAACACAACAGAATAGAACAACAGTTGAAAACAAAATCTGTGCAGAAACAGACAAAGTGGAACAAATTTGGCTTTAGCCCGTTCTTTTAAGTACCGTCAGAAAACGTACTGTGTTTAAGCCAAAGGTATGATGTGAATAGCAAACGTACATGTTTCCATTGTCGATTGGTAACCAACATACTAGGTCATTTAAAACATCATTAAATTATATTGACCACCAGTCAATATACTGCCATTTAGTACATCAACAAAGTGTTCAAATCCCTAAACAATTCATCGACATTTCAGCTAGTACGATCACCAACCAATATTTCATATTGGCTATAATGCCAACATAACCTGTTGATTTGTAACCAGTATAATATGTTGGCCAGTAGGTATAGTCTCACTTTACATGTGAACTACAACACGGTAAAAGCATGGACATAAGAAAACCATGTCGACTGTGCATGTAGTCGTAAGACTGGACAAGCAAAACAGACAACAGCAACTAAGACAGCATTATTACGAACTATAAGACTGCCTGCTTATGACGATGTCCTTTTTTTCGAATCATTCCTCAACGTTCTCCCTTCTTTCACGTTCCCGCGCCAGTGTGATGCAATCGGCCTCACTGCTTGCAGCAGATGCTGAGAAACGAAAAAAAAAACAGCCTGCAGTGAGTGGATTCTATGTTTCCGGGTGTTCGTCCGCGTCGCGTCAGCTACTGATATGCACGCGTCATTCTATGTACACGATTATGCTAGTCCTAAAATGTACTTCTGCATCGGATTTTTTTTTATTATTATTGTTCATCTCACCTGAACTGTTGTCAAGCACTGTATGATGGAAGAGTGTTAAGAGTCACGAAAGAAACGAAAAATGCTTCGGTGCATCATACGCGAGCGTGTGCTATATCACTTGGATGTCACGATGGGCCGCGGACACTGAGCTACATCTCAGTGAAGCGTGTCGGCGTCGCTGCGCCATGCTCGCAGTCATGGCCAAAGAGTTCCACACCACCACAGGACGAAACTGTGCGCGTAGAAGGAGTTGGAACGCTTTGCAACTGTTTTGCAGTGGAGCTATGCAAAGTATGCTTTTTTTCCCTGTAAGACACGCAAGGAAGGGCGAACACAATGGGTGGAAGAGGTGCGTATTATGACCACAGTGTGCCAAAAGGAAAGGGAAAGTCCTATCAGTAAACGAGTCTAACGAGCTGCTTCACTGTAGCTAGATTAAAGATACACTAAAATTTGCCATTACCTTGGTGGCTATTCCAGTAACCTCTTTTAAAAGTAAAATACAAATAGCCAATTCCAAGATAACTGCCGCAGCGGTCTAGCGGCTATGGTGCTCGACTTCTGGTCATGGAATCGAATCCAGGCAGCGGCGGCGATAATTTAGCTATGATAAATTGCTATAGGCTTGTGCATTTACACTTAGGTGTACCATAGGGAACCTCAGATGATCAAAATTTTTGAAGCTCTCCACTACAGAATTATCATATTCACATCATAATTTTCACAAATAATACTCCAAAATTAATATTATGGTTTGAAGGCAGCAGAAAGGCAATGAGACAATACACTCAAATTTTTCAGTCAGTTTAAAAAGAGTCCTCTCTGCGAGTTGAGTATGGATGAAAAGCAGGACAAAAATAGGCTCAACAGCTGCACTTCTTTTACACAATCTAACAATGGCCAATCGATCAAATATAGTAGTAAAAAAAAAGTCGGAGCATACAGTGTATAACAGACACATTTCAATAAAAGAGAGCCGCTACAAGCGTAGATAAAATTAACCGGTTATGTCACCAAATAGCGCACGTCGTAGGCTGTAGTTCAGGTCTACAAACTATTCTATTCAGCACAAAGTGCCTCTCTTTGAACATGCTGCAGTTCTCTTGCTAGTCACAGATGGCCCAGCCCACCAATAAATGAGGACTGCAACATATTCCAAGTTCAACTTCGAGGCACGCTCTGGAATACGCTGGTACAGGTTGTCAGCAATAATGTTTGACGACTTCCAGGCTTTCTGGAGCACAGCACGCAATCTCTTTCAAATATGTTTCATTCTCACCGCATTCCAAGAGCAGTCGCCCAGCTTCGAGCGTATATCTGTCACACGACAATAATTTTCACCTTGTATGCTTGTGATCTTTCTCAAAAACTTTGTGGTCGATACCAAGAATGCTGTCTCATTATGATGATGTGCACGAGGTTGCTGACCTGAGATTACAGGGTACGCGGTGCTAAAGCGATAAAAGGGCTGCACATAATGATCATTGTTACGTGACTGTTCTTTTAGGCTGTAATATTGACAACAATGAATGCAGCTGGTTTATACTGAAAGCCCCGCCAAAGCCAAGTATAGTGAACGACCTGTAGCCATATATTGATTGGTTCACTGGTATGCAAAGAACATTATAATTTTCAGGCCAGTTCACAGGACAAATTGCACAAAGGTGCATAAAAGTGGAGTACATTCTTGCGGTACACCTTTCCGCAGTCCTCTGGCGGTACAAAACAACTTTTACTTCAGAGATCTCCCAAGAGGTAATGTTTCACACTGTAACAACAACATCCAGTGCGCAGAAGTACTTCGATTGGCTTGGGTCCCCGTGATATCCTAAGTGGTCAAATAAAGCCCACGGTAACTCATGTCCATGTCAGCCACTAAACATAGGACAGCATACCAGAGGCCGCTGTGCAGTGCGACATATTCTCATCTAACTGAATTCTATGTGTTCATATTGATTGAAAAGAGCAGCTAAGATGCATTTTTACGGACAGCCAGAATAAGGAGGAGTAGCAGTGATTCTCCTTTTAAGCTGCTGTCCATCGATTTAGAAGTGGATACAGTTAACTTGAGTCGATCCTTGTTGGTGCAACACAAGCCTTATGATATCTGGAAGCTTTCAAGAACTGTACATTGGGTTCTACTAACTGTACAGCACTTAGGTTGCAGCGTATTAACAAACGCTTCCCACCACGATACGTCCTACATGTTACCCTTCCATCTGAGACGCGTCATGCGGGAAGTGCGAGCCACACGAAATGCCGTTTGAACGAACGACACGTTCTGGGTGGCACACTATATGATGCAGTGTGGCAGACATTTTACGGATAGGTCTTCGTGCATCATGAACTACAGGAATTTCGCAATCGTGGCGGTTGACTGTCTTTACGAATGCCATCCCCAAAAACAACCTGTTCGTGAGGGTGGGAGATCACAGCACGAAACCGCCAAGTTGTGCCATTGTAACTTTTGCTTTCAATGATAGTGGACATCAAAGTGACATAGTCGAATATTGATAATTCAAACTTGTAAGAACCATCACAACTTTCTTTTCTTGAGTCACTAAAAGCCAGAATGACCTCAAGGCAAAATTCTTGTAATATTACAATTATGGGTACTGAGATTTTATCGAGTATTCCATTTTGAACATCGATATGAACGTATACGCACAAAAAGATATGCTTGTCCTAAAACTGAAAAAAGCGTAGAAAGAAGGAGCCTCTTGTGAATATGCATTCCCTGTCAGAGCTGGAAGCGTACAACTATATTAGTGGCGCCACCTGAGTGATGTATGTCACGACATACCAACAGCCTCAATATGAAACACAAGTGCGTTTTACTCGCCCACTGACGATGACTTTTTGTGAGCTGTTTTCCATTACACCGCTGTGAGCTGGAAAGCTACAGCTTCCAGATTGAAAAACAAAGTCCCACTATCTGCCGGAAAAATAGGAGGAATAGCAGAACTGTGAGGTTCTCTCAACACAAAAGAACTTTTAGCTATGCGAGTTTGAATCATCACAAGACGACTGCATATATGCCTTTAATGTGGACAACGATCCAACAGTGATGACTGGCTGCACCAGATGCCTACATGATGCTGTTCATGATGAATTATTGTGACCATCGAATGTATGACTTTCCATTGAACCTATCACATATACTATGTTTTAATGCTCGCGGGTCTCATCTGGCAGCACTGTGTCGTCGTCTGCCTTGACAGACCGAGAAACTCTGAGAGTGGCGCAGTGCAGCAGTAGAAAACTACACGAGAGAGAGAAAGAAGGCTGGACATAAACATCAGCGAGGAGAATCAAGGAACAATTGTGGCTTCACCTTTCCCTGGGGGTAGGGGAGGGAACACAAAACGATAAAGCAACATCTTGCACTACGGACGCCCCCTCGGCGGGCGTCACTGTTGCTTCTGTGGTCAGTGCGTCCGGAAGCACGGCACACGAGACGACTGGTCAACAGCCTTCTCCTTTTTCTCCCGTCCGACTGGCATTAGTGGCTTGATGAGTCCCTTCTTTCGCTGGCACCGTCCGGGTCACCTCCTACTACGAAGAATGGGACTGTGTCGCAGAACCCACCATTCGCTCTCCTCTTCGAGGCGGTGTTCGTGATGAACAAAAAGAAAAAAAAATGAAATAGAGTTCGCTCTGTCGCAGCCATTGCCGGTGGAGCGTTGGTGTCACGCAGACTAGTAGGTGGCTTGGCCTTATGGCAGTTGGGGAATCTAACCTGTGGCATTTTTTGTTGTTGGCTGGCGGTGGTTGTTTTGTCGGGAGCATGAACGGCGCGGAGCAAGCAGACAAGGGGCACTGGCTCGTTTTTCCTCTCACGATCCTATACTAAGACTGGGCAGCTTGGGTATGAACAGTCTACTTTGCTGCGAGAGAGAAAAGAGAGGGTGAACAGAAAGGGGTGGGCATTGAAAAAAGAGACTGTAAGTTCGGGCATTGAAAACAGACAAGCAGTTTCAATAGGGGTGTCACATGCTTTACAGACTGCTTCGTGCATGCCCCAGTTAAAAGAGCACACTAAAGGTGCAGTGAAATGGTACCTCAGTCGCAACTTGATGGACTCTTACTCAATTAGCCAATTCGGTTAATGTCCCAAAACAACACAAAAGCTGTAGTGTGACTCAATTTTTGGCCTTCCGCGAATGTTTAGTGAAACTGCTGCGACAGCTAATACATTGAATGAGGTTCACAGATCGCTGATAGCTCATACATCTCTGCTGAGCTCGAGAATGATGGTTTGACCTACCAGTGATGACAGCCACATTTCGAAGGAGCCAAATGCAAGGACATCCAAATGACTTAATGATCGTCAAGGAACCTCAAATGGTAAAGTGTAATCCGGAGTCCCCTGCTATGGCATTCCTTGTAATCATAACCTGGTTTCTGCACACGAAACCCCAGATTTCAGAATACTTATTGGGTACCTATCACTTGGCTAAGCAACGTTTCTATGCATATGCCAGCTTGAAATGTGTCTGCCATGGTCCGGAATTGAACCTCGAAATTAGAGCTTGTTTGCATGTTGCTGTTACTGCGAAATCTTGGGAAGCAGCAGATAATGACACTGAAATACAAAAAGACGTGTAGCCTTTGCAAAAGGAGCCAAAGATAGTATAGAAAAAACATTGAACAAGCTCTTTATAGAAACAGAACGAAATAAAGACTACATTCTGTATTGAGTACTCACGAGGTGGTTAGGCATCTTTTTGCACTTCAGCAAGCATGTACCAACACACCCAGCAAAAAGTACTGCCAAGATCTAGATACTCACAGATCATGTAGCGTGAATAGTCATGTAAGGACACTCTTACAGTTTTAATTGACAAGCATGTTTATTTTTAGTAATTTTGTTTTTATCATTAATTCCTGTTTTGGGGACATTTGCAATGTGCTCCAAGTCCTCCCTTTCCACCATTTTTTTTTTTCAACTCGTTCGCTAGTGAATGCTGCAGCAGCAGTTCCCAGTAACCCATTCTCTGAGTGAGTTTACATATGGGGCACAATTTCTCAATACCTTTACAACGTCATGCCTCCGGCTTGCATTTCGCATTGTCACAAATTGTTGGAACACTTGAAGAACTTCTTTCCCCCCTCGTCGTAACATAAAAAATTTCGCATGAGGATCCCCTCCGGTTCAGTGCGAAAGTAAATGCATGCATACGCTCACTAAAGCATTTCATTAAAGCACTGGTGTGCATTCTTCTTAACAGACTCTTCCGCTGCCATCTTTAATTTTGGTCCACGACCAAGTGAAAGCTATCCCTTCAATTCTTGTACGATTATCTTTCATCTTAAAAAAGGGACGGAGCGGGCTTGCTCAAAATTTTACGGTTACAGTGACTGAGCAGGTAGTTCGCTAAGCCACTTTTAAGGAGCTCTTGTAGGTTTTCTGCGCCGGCATCCAGTGGCTTGATGTACTGTTTCTGAATTGTGTTGGTGCCAAACAATCACCCGAGCAAAGAGAGTGTCCAGAGAGCCACTGTGGCTAAGGTAGGGAGACAAGAAAGCATTTTGGCGGCACCGTGATCAAGGCCGCATTCGCGACCACCCAGTTCTGATCAATCACTCCATCGATTACTTCTGATTCAATCACTATCCAGTGAACACGCATCGATCGGCTAAACCAGGCATGATGGAAATGGCGCTGCTCCCGCAAGCGTTGCTTTTTGATGGTATACGCAAGGATCATGTTGCAATGTAATATTCAATGTCTACGTCACACAAAAGTGAAAATATGTTTTTCTCGCAGCGTTTCATTGAGAACACAACCGCTCAAATTTTAATGGGCGCTGCCACATACCATGCAATTTACTTCAAGCAACACAGTTTTGCAGTGATTTTCTAGCCACAGGCTGGTGTGTGCAGTACTCTCGTTACTCGAGTAAATAGAGGCAGTGCATGTGTCGAGCTACACGTGCGCTCATCGTACGACTGGTGCAGAAAAGTGCAACTTCAGCAGTGCAAGTGCAATAACTGTGCAGCTTCATCAGTGCTAGTGAGAAAGCAGGCGTACGACAAGGTGCAAGCCAATAGAATACGCCAGGACGTGTTATCTTGCACTGTTTAAAAAAAGGGTGCATCACCAACACACACTCACAAAATAATGCGCGCATACAATAGTATTTTTAGTGCTTTAGCTCAACCAGTAAATTTTCAGCAACACGTCCTTACTATTCACTTAATTTAAGTAGCACAGCTGAATCAAGCTGAAAATAAATTTTCGTGCCGTTAAATACAGCAAGGCATTAGGTCCAAAGCGATCACATATCGTTCATAGCAAACTACATAAGCAACTATGTTCTTTTATGCAAAGCAAGGCAATTTTAATCAATACTGAAGTTATCACCACTCATCAACCTGTGAAAACTAAATTGCCTGAGTTCTCTAATTTGCTTAGGAAGAGCTAATGTGAACACGATTTCATTACACTGAAACCTCGATATAATGGGATCAGATATAACGAAATATTAGTTGTAACGAAGTAAATGCAAAACTATCTTGCAATAGATATAGTGTTAGGAATGTCCCTTTGTAATGAACTTTCAGATACAGTAACAATCTCATTTTCATGTAAGATGCAACTTTGGCCCCGCCGCGGTGGTCTAGTGGCTAAGGTACTCGGCTGCTGACCCGCAGGGCGCGGGTTCGAATCCCGGCTGCGGCGGCTGCATTTCCGATGGAGGCGGAAATGTTGTAGGCCCGTGTGCTCAGATTTGGGTGCACGTTAAAGAACCCCAGGTGGTCTAAATTTCCGGAGTCCTCCACTACGGCGTCTCTCATAATCATATAGTGGTTTTGGGACGTTAAACCCCACATATCAATCAAATCAAGATGCAACTTTGTTACAATGAGGTTTGAGTGTAATGTGCACTGAAGTTTAAAAATAAAGCAAGCCATATGTATGATAGAATTCGCATAAATATTTGCCAAAGATAACACAACAGTAGTGCATGTAATTGAATTTAGCAGTGCACTGACATCTCCAGAACAGAGAAAGAAGTTGCTGTGCAGGCTAAACATTTGTGCAGACAAATTTACGATGCTGAGAGCTAAGTCACGTTCCCTTCTAATATTTCACTCAGCTAAGTGCCGCACAAACCAGAAAAGGAGCATTTATCAGTTCGCACAAGAACACCCTAAAGGGGTGCGATGCACAGAATAATCTATGCTGTTGGATGCCAAAGCCAAGAAGATGCCTAAACATAATAAAGGAACAGCTGAACTGTGACCAAATGTGCCATGCAGTGAAAGGAACAACATACATGTGTGCAAGCGTAGTGCAAGTGCAATAGAATACACAGAAGGTGTGCAAAAGAGTGTAAAGACGATATGAATGCCTTGCGCTTGGGTTTTCACCTTTTGTCTGCAGAGGTGTTAGTTGTGAGTTCAGAGAACATATGGCCCCCATAAAAGTGCAGCTCACCATTCCATACTGGGACTCTTCTAAAAAAATGTTTTGACATGGAAATAAAGAAGAGTGCTTCTGCCCCTAGCATTCACTCTGCAATAACACTAACAGATTGTCGTTGGTACTTCAACCCACATTTGCTGGGTCATTTGACACCGAGGTGCCATGCGTGCGTCCTGAGAAGTTGTTCAAATTAGGTATATTGTGTCAGTTTCATTCCCCAAGTATGAGGATAGCAACTCTAAATGAGAAGTTATCCGTAACGATCTATATATTTGCACTTAGAGACCTTGTTTGTCATCCAATGTCCTTGCTTGTCTTCCATTGTTGCCAACTTATGTTGGCTATGATTACCAATGCGACAAATTATGGTGCTTTCAAGCCTAGCTTAAAGCACAGAACAAATGTTTAAAACCAACTTTCGACCTTCAGAATCAATATCATATACACCTTATTCTTGAAACGTGGGGTGGATGTCACAAGGCCAGCTTATGACTTCTAAGGCAGCTACAAACAACCAAGCTCTTGGCATTTTGAATAAGTGTGATAAATCAGGCTGCAGCCCAAGTACAGCTCGAGGTGAAACTAAAAAATATCACCTAAAGCATGGCAGCTAGAATGCACGTGATGAACCTAACGTACAGTCTTAAAAAAAAACACAACAAATCTGGCAAATTATACTCACGAGATAAACATGAGGTCAACCTTATGATTCCTTTAAAATATATACAACAGACGACTCTCAACAGGATGTGAGAATGGGCTTTTTGGTGGTGACACAAGGCGAAACTTCTGGTGCACAAAAAAGACATGGACCAAGTGATGACAAGATGATGAGCTTCATCCTGTTACACTTTCCTTGTACATCTATCTTTTTTTTGTGCGCCACAAGATTCATGATGTAGACAACTCTCACAAGCACGAATTTGACCAATGTCATAAACCCCACGACTACATAATGCCTAGAAAAGCATTTTGAAAAAAATAACAGCACTAAAGAACAGCATCACGTAAAAAAATGCCCCCACCTCCCTGAAGGGAATCGTGAGGAAATGCGAATGCATTTCTCGTGCAAAGAGAGGGTACCATTGCCGTCAGACATTCACCTTCACAGACTTCTGCCATTGTTTTGAGAGGCGCCCAGCCAGCGAACGGTCGAGAGTGAGGCGCGCGCTTTACTCCATCATGCGGGAGAGTGGGGCGCAACGAGGAGAGAGAGTGAACGACGAGAGAAGGAGCAGTGAAGCACAGCACCTGTCATTGTACCCGATGACCATGATGTTGATGTCTTATCAACACAAATCCTACACAAACACCAGCAGCCCAAATGCTACAAAGGCGTTTCAAACGCAAAGGCGGTGGCATGTCACGTTCAAGTCAAGGAGGTGGAGGCTCCAGTGCCTACGGTTGAGAATAAGTGCGCGCGCCCACAGCTGTTGCTGACATCTGCCGATGCCAAAGAGTGACATGGTGGGAGCTCCAGTTGCTAGGAACGCGCGAGCCCGCAGCTGTTGCTATGGAAGAGGGTGGTGGACAGATCCCGACGGACGCCTGGCGTAGCCCGACTAAGAAATGCATTCACATTTAAAAGGGATTAAGCATAGCTTCCACTGGAGACGCAATGTTCAAGGGACAGCGAGCTGACGGCCAGCTAGGTAGCTCTGGCTGTTGCAGTTTTACTAAGTGTCGCAAAATTTATCCAGCTTTTGCGTGGGCAAAAGTTGGCCCCACATGCTTCATTGATTTCAACCAATGCTTCAGGTGCGCTCGGCGGCTGCGACACCTGCTGTGTGGCAGTGCAAGAAAGGGAGCTGCGACAAACGAATGGTGCTAACGCCGCTGTGCACCAGGTGTCGCGACAGTTGAGTGCACCTAAAGCGTTGGTCAAGAACAATTTAGCGTGTGTGAGCAACGCTTGCTCTTGAGGAGACATCAATGGTGTTTGACGCCAATGAGCCTGTATATTACCTTCCTTCTAGAGCACTGTAAAAAGGACAAAAAGAGTGCTTGCCAGTTCATGATGACATTTTTTTGTGCATAAATAGTACCGTATTTACTCGAGTAATCCTCGCACTCGCATAATTCTCGCACCCCACACTTCGCCCAAGAAAAAATACGATTTCTTTTTTTTCCTCGAGTAATTATCGCACCCCCGATAACTGCCGCAATAATGTCGCCTACTCGTTCCAGCGACTGATGATGATAGCGCACGCCATCTGGCGCCATATCTTAAGCATCAAGCGTATTACTGCATGCAGATTCAATCCAATACATGCCAAGCCGAAGTGGCCAATGCGCGTTGCGGCGTGTTTTGTATGCTGTGTCGGTAATCTTGTCATGTTATGGGGTGATACTGAAGCTACACGGCTGCTTCAAGTTGGAAGTGATAGATCTTGCACTAAACGACCTCAATAGGGCCGCCGGTAGGCCCTTCGGAGTCTACGAGTTTTGTGTTCGCTACTGGTGGTGGCAGCTGAAAGCCACCAAGACGCGTTGGGCCTGCCGTGTGCCTAGAACTGGGAATTATGGTAAACTCTATTTCTTCAGAAGGAAACTGCGGACGATTCTATTAAATAGCCATCAGCCCAATACTAACGTCCTATGCTTAACTTTGAGCGACGAACGCTACCGCTACGGCCTGCAACGCCCACAAGCTTTGCGTATGGTATTTTAATTCTCGACTATTTGCTTCCACTTCTTGTGTCTTAAATAAATCTTGCCTTGTGTTGAACCACTGCTTTTATTGTTGAGGTAAGTTCTAATTAGTACTTCTTAAAGCTTGCTGTAAGTTGCTGGTGTGAGAATCCCGATTTGCGGCCACTTCGTTTTCTTTTTCGCTCGGTACATTTTCGTGGAAAGTTTTCCCCGCGTGATTCTCGCACTTCCCAACTTTGCATCAGTTTTGCGGCAAAAAAAGTGCGAGGATTATACGAGTAAATACGGTAATATGAGATTTTGTGCCATGTGACTAGTGCTTAAAACTGCACTTATTGACAGAGTTCCTTGTCTGCTTGGGTTAATTAATCAATCTTGCAACAGAATCGAAAGTTGGGCTAGTTGAATATGCATGGTATAACTGTCGTTTAAGCACATGAAGGAACACTCTGTCCCCTGTTCATTTGTGTTTGTTCGTGCACTTAAATAACAGTTAATCAATTTTCTATCGGTTAGATCTTTATAAAAGTTTAAGTGATTAGTGCTAGACTACTTTAGCAGGAACATGTCACGTGATTTCTTTGCAGGGAACACGCCACATGACTACTGTCCATGTAACTTTGAATTACATGAATAGTGTTGGTGAATTTGGCTGAAGCATCTCATATGGCAAATGTTGCATGATTTATTTGAAGCCACGTGACTTGTTACGTGATTTTAGGTCACGTGCTGTAACATCCCATAACATTAGTCACGTGACATGTTCCTGCTGAAAATCGTGCCATGTGGCTAGTGTCGTGCGATACTGGGAGGTACATTTCTTTGAGTGTGTGCCAGTTTTTCGCTTTCTTTTTTTCCGTTTGTTTTCCTGTGTTGTCTCTTTGTTTTTTTTTCTGTACTCATTATAGAGCCTTCTATGTTTATCTCTCTTTACTTTATATGTTTTTCTCACTTCATTGCCTTTCTTTCCTCCCATTTCTTTTTTTCTCTATGTTTCTGTCTCTTTCTTCACCTCTTTGTGTGCTTGTTTTTTTTCCCAACAGAGTTATTGCGTCTCATGTAAAATCGTCACACATGTTCCGGGAGCAAAGCAGTAGATGAACAAGAGGACAAAGAGACTGTGCACCATGCACTCCACCTGGCACTTGTGGAAGCGAAGAGTTTATATAGATTTCTCCTTTCTGTATGCACCACCTGGCAGTACCAAAAGCTTAACAGCTATGCCGCTTATTAAAAAAAAAAAAGCAAAATACAGATACCTTTTTTTATGCTTTTATGAGGGTGCCACAGCCAAACCTGGCTGTGGCACCCCCAGGATAGTGGCACCTAAAAGTTAGTTTCTAGGGCCAAAGTTAGGACATTCTTGCATGGCCTGAGACAGGCTCTGGTTCGACTCTAATCTTTCCTAACAAAGGAGAGACCAAGCATCAGCCGAAAAGGCCACGATAAGAACGCCAAAATTAACCAGCTTCGCTGCATCTTATTAAGCTTTACATGGCTAGTGTAAACTTCTTCCTTTTTTTTTCTTGACCTTTGCTTTCCTTAGTTTCAGACCAGAATAGAAAGAAGGTAGGCAAAGGTTTTGAACTGCAAAGGATTAACGAAATTCCGCTGTATGTAATCCGTTTGCAACCAGCTAGAGTATATATTCAGCAGAATTATTCTGCTGCTTTTCCAATTCAAAACTGAGCTTCCATTTAAAGTTTTGCCGTTCCCAACGCCACGATTACACACGTTACAATGTCATACTTTCCAAACATAACCATTGGGTGAAGCACTAAGTAAGCATGACCATGTAGGTATAAATGGACAACTTGAAATATTACAGGAGTCTGGACAACCGGGACAACCTCCATGCTAAACGCGAACAGTATAGTCAAAATCATCGGAAGGAAAATTAATTGCTCATGCTATCGTTGAGAAACAGTGGTTTTTCCAAAGTCGGGACATATCCCAAAATGCCAACTCGATGCGAGCGACCTTTAGGTGCACTATCGAATGTGGATGATTAAGAAGACAACAGACAAACATAAAAACTAATCTGCGGACGTGCTTAGAGCTTGTATGTCTTCAGTCTTCTTCACCTCCATCCTTGTCTCGCTGTGTGCTGAAAGATTATTTCTAATGTCTTGCCAACACACTCAAATTTTGTTAGTGAGCCAACTCGAGACAAGGAAACAAAAGTTCTTTTAAAAAAGGGGAAAAAAAATCTGGAAACGAATGCAAAGAATGTATGCAGTGTTACGCACGTCTTTTATGTCGCTTGTGTGGCACTCCGTTCAGGTCAGCAACAATTCGTAGAGCAAAAAACTCGAACGTAAAGGAAGACATGATACAACATACGAGTGCTCATATGTCCTTGGCATGCAAGCGCTCATGTTAGTGCCCGTTTGTAGCCTCCAGTCTTTTTTTGTTTCTTGGGCAACAAATACTTCTTGATGTACAGTCAGCAGGCTTAAATCCACCTAATCTACATTTACATTTATTCTTTCAAGGTTAAATTACCGAACTTGTGATATCACAGATCAACAAAGACATTCCGTTCACAGGATTTCAATTTAGGGATTACGTTAAAACGTGCTTTAGCTACATATACAGTAAAGAATTTCAACTAAGCATAAGTGCGTAGGAAGATTTGTGAAGGTTGTGATAGCATTTGATGTGAAGTATATATGCGACACTTTGATATGGGCACAGCCTTTAAAATGATGCAACAAGACTCGCAAAGATGAAAGTATGCGGAGGTATCGGTCAATACGATAGTTACAACTATTGCACAAACTAATGAACAGACACAAATCTAAAGCACATAACTGCATTGGTGAGATTGCACCACTGTGACACAAAGGCACAATTTAAGCTGGCATGCAGTCGCTTTGGCTTTACAGTAGAACACCGAGGGAGGGAACATGTGATGTTAAGAAAGGCTGAGCATGGCATTATGCTCAGCAAATGGTCAAATGTGAGGTGTTCTAGTGTAAAATGAGACAGTGTTTCGATGAGACAGCCGACATGCAAGCAGGCGCTGAGCAACATGCCCATGCTGAAGTCACAAAAGCGAGACAACGCATTACATTTAGGCCAACGTAATGGTCACACGGACAGGGTTCGGTATGCCATTGCCAATTTTGCTAGTCTCGAAGATCAAAATTAAGCAACTGGCAAACTCCGAAGTAATGTCACTCATTTCACGTTTCCATGTTGAAGCTCGACGCGTTTCCTACCTCTGTCAAAGCTTTAGTGTTTTCTCGTTTACTGATAAGTTCGCCCCATCTCTCATTAGGCAACTACAATATTTTCCCAAACTATATGAAGCTAAACAAGCAAAGCCAAGAAGAGTGCAGGAGAAATGAACTGAATATACAGAGTATGGTCTCAGTAGATGCAAAACTGCACTTGAGAGATGAAATTCGCAAAGTGCAAGAAGAACTTCTCAGCAAGTGCGTTCTTTACTTAGAGCATTGATGCCAGGCGGAGAGTCGGAAATTCACTTTTCTTGCACAAAGGCTCACAGAAAAGAGACACCATATTGTTAGCAATTGTAGTTTCAGTAATTGCATTAAAGTCTTCACCTTAAATTTCGAAGCTTGTATATAGAAAACAGAATGAAATATATAAAATTTTTATATAAATTTCAGTTTCCCTACAGGGTACTCGCATGTACATGGAAGATACGTATACGACCAGAAATTATAATTACAGTAGGCCTGATTATAAGTCGAGGCAAGTTTAGTGGTGCCGTCCACAAGACTGTCAGTACGACCATTTGGTTGCCATATTCAACAGACAAAGCCCTGGTTGAGACAGCAGCCTTTGCACAACAGCCCTTCAAAAGATCCAGCAGCGCCACAGAGCTCATGCAAAAAAACACGCACTCAGCGATTGTCACAAATGTAAAGCAGCCACTGAAAAAAGAAGGACAATACAGCAAAGAAATAGCACCGACACAACTCTTTCTTTAGAAAAAAAAATCATATATGAACTGCGTGTGTCATACTAGTGTCATACCCACGTCTACCAATGTTATATCTTTGTCAAGCCCATGTCATATCCTTGTCGCGCTTGTGTCATACTGTTACCACACCCATGCCACACTGGTGTCAAAACAATATCATACCGACGTCTGCTTGTGTCATATCTGAGTCAAACCTGTCGCATTTGTGTCACACCCTTATCATACCTGTGTCACACCTGGATCATACCCATGTCACGCTTGTGTCACTCCAACAGCTACATCAGCTATAGTCAGCTCCACTACAGAATACCGTGAAGACTAACTATCCACAATACAAGATGCACTTATGCACTCTTCACATTGCACACGTTCTTTCATTTCGTCTTGTTTCAAAGTCACTTGCTTAATGTTCAGCATCAGAGCACAGGAATTTCAGCCTCTAAAGTGCTCCTCCTAACTATGCCATGTTTCACAAAGTTAGAACTCAAACACAGCGTCCAGAGTTCACCCCAGTAACATCAGGACTGGCTTGCTTAAAGGTGTATTTGATGTTTGAAAAGCTAACAGTGACATTAATGCCCAATATGGTTGTACCTTTATCTGCTGTTCTTAAAACCTTGCACTAGAGTGCATAATATCAGAATATAGGTAAAAAGCCAACAATGAAAATTTAAGAAAAAATCACTTTTTTTTTTAACCTGAAAATTGGAACAATATTATATATGCTTGACAGACATTATGTTGGGTTCGTACACATAAGAGGCACGCTATAGTTTGCAAAATAAACATAAAACTTGGATGTGAAAAAAAGTTTAAAAACTCTAATCTGATTGCCTAGTTTCTGGGAGTGGCTGAACAAGTGAAGTGAACTTGAAGAAACCTTGAGCGTTAGGTGTATACAGATGTATTTTCCCTGATAAAGGCATATATATGTAAAAACTAGATGCCACTGAAAGACCAGAAGTAAAGTAGAAACCAAATGCAAAAAAGGAGTGCTACTGTACCCTCTGACAGGCATTTCACGCATAATTCCAGATGAAAATCAGATCTGACCTACAGAGACAACTACAAGTCAGCTGGGAAAGACTTTTTGATATGACTGTGGCAAATCTTGCATCAGAGGTGTACTTTCTCAGAGACTAAGACCTATGCCGCTAAAAAATGAAGAATAGAGAGAAACAGATAAATGAGAGAGAGAGAGAGGCACGCACGCATGCGCAAGGCAGCCATGGCGGCGGGCAAGCTAGGAGGAGGATGGACCCGGGTCCTTCTTGGCCGTGAACGATATCACAGAGCGGAGCCCCTTCACGGAGGTCTGCGAGGAGGGCACAGTTTAGCGGTGGCTGCAAGCTGAACACTACACCGTTGAGGTCGGGTTGAAAGGATGTGGGAGAAGGTGAGAAAGAATACGGGGGCAGCTCTGCCCTGCACCCCTCTCACCACACTTCAGGACAGGTTTTCCCCCGCGTTTCTTTCACGCCAATGTGCGTCGTCTGATGCACATTGCTTCACATAGTCTGTTATACGTAGTCTGCAAATATGAGGCATCTGCTTTTATGCGGCAGTCTGCAATATGGCAATTACTAATCTGCTATGCACCTACTCTAAACCCTTCAGCTAGCACCTTAGCATCTTGGGGCAGCAGGCTAAGAGGGATGCACAATGGAGAAGTCCTGCTTAAAACAAGAACACCGCTAGCAGGAGACTATGTTCTAAACTAGTGCTCTGGGAACTACTGAAGCAGGAAAGTTCATAGTGTTGCAGAAACAAAATTACTGTTCATAACGAATCACGGAATGCAAATGTCTGCAGCCTGACCCGGGTAGATCCATCTTGGTAGGAAGTGCAGCAACTATTACACAGAACACACATTACAAGTGCTTGTGTTGTGTGTTCTGTGTAATAGTTGCTGCGCTTCCTACCAAGATGGATTCATACCCAACTGGCCCGATACAATTGTTTATCGGGTAGATCACTACGGTAGCCAATGGGGAGAGCATTCAACTGCCTACTGTCTCTACAGCCATCAGCCATCAGTTTCTCTACATCCATCATCATCCATCTCTACAGCCATCAGTTTAGGCAAAAAAGTCATTAGAAAGATATACTGCTATTCAAACAGCTTGGTGACTTCGATATCCACTGAGCTTTACGAAGTTTGCTAGCTCATTCTGGTGAAAGGGTCAAAGTTGATAACTTGTAGTCTTGAAAAAAAGCTTAATTAAAAAAAAGGAAGCTACTAAAGTAGCATGACAAAATGTGGGAAGTAAGACCACTCGGACGACATTCACATGTAAGCACAGAAGCACGGAAGGCACCGCATCAGGACAGGAAAGAAAACGAAATGGGTTTGTCCATACACGGAGTTGTCATAGCGATCTATCAATCTAACATCTACTGCCACATTGAGTGCGGGTGCTACGAGCGCTTCATACACAAAATCTATGAGAAGGGGCAAAAAAAAGAAAGGTTCACGGGAACTAACACACACAGCAAATCTGTTCTACGAAGGCAGGCTTTTGCATTAGGCAGGCTGATGCAGGCTGACTCCTGAAAACAGTAACACAGTCTTAACGCACGAGACAGCCCTGACGAGCAACATCACCCACAATACTAGGTTATCGGAGAGTTTTAGTTTGTCCACAAACTTGCACAAGTTTGCGGATTATCGGGTTACCGGAGGCTTTAACAAGAGTAGCAACATTGGTGGCACCATCTGGTGGTGCAGAAATTAACCAGGCAAACCCAGAAGTATTACAGCTGTAACTAAAAGTAATCTACTTCATTGCTGGTCTAAACTATTGGCATCGTGCTGGCAATTAAGGGTGCTAGCAATATTCAGACATTAGGTGAGGGCCTTTATGGACCATTAAGTGATTGTGATATGCAGAACTAATGATTGGAATGCGTAAGAGCTACCAACAAAAACTTGGCTGATGCTTTAAAAACCGCCTACGCATTTAAACTGATGATAGACACGCAGTACACGTCCCAGGTCAAGAAGCATTCAGTCAAAATGCCAGAGGGAATGCAGAGACAATATCAGAACTATACAATGTTCTTAAACTGAGGTTATAGTTAATTCATGAATACTCTACAACTCAACATGAACAGAAGAGTGGACATCGGCATTGGTGAGGACAACCTGGACCCTTTGCTAGATTACACAAAAGATTGAATGGGTCTTGCATAATGTCGGTACTCTCATGAAATAAAAGTGAAGGACTAAATATTATTAATTGTGATTCTGCTAATCAAATTACAAATGAAGTTGAACAGAGTATGGAAGATTCCCGCTATACAATATCTCTACAACCTCTCTGATTGAAGCATGCACCACAAGATGGCTGTGCTAGCCCGGCTACTCAAGCTAATGTCTCCGGTGGCCCAGCATAGCACAGAATGTATTGTGTTTATACTGACAAGCTAAATGCAAGACTTGTTCTGAAGATAATTGCACTAGACATATGTTAGGCTTGAATAATGTTAATTTACATGTGAAGCATTGGTCTTGCCACAAAGAATAACTATGCATCAAGATGGGGTGTAATAAAGACTGCAGCGATGTTCCATCTGCAATGCCCCTATATGAACTACCCAAGAGCTGCACTTAAAGCACTAAGGGCGGTTCTGTACCTATGTGAAAGATCTATATGTACAAGAGCTCAAGTAGAGAGTACTTGCACACAAAAACTGAAGGGGTGCAGATAGAGTGAAGCACAGTCACCACAACTCACAACACACCACGGTGTTTTCAATGCAAGTGCTAGTGTAATCCACACAACAAAGTGTACGCACGCAGGTGCGAAACAGAACTTAGCCTTTAACGTATTGAGAAACAATTAAAATGCACAATCAGCAACTAGAACACTAAGCAACTGCACTATTGTTATTTACGCACAGACTTCCAAAAATATAGGAAAAAGAGAGTGGTTATCATAACTGCACAAGAAAAGATTGAAGTAATGTCATTACAGTGCTGCAATTAGATACTACTGGATGGTTTTAGCAATTTGCATTAGATAAAATTACAATCATGTTTTAGGGACTTTAGCAGTTAACTTGAGGCGATCATGTTTGTGTGTACCCGACAGCAGGCTAATGACAGTTAACGCTCATGAGAGCTCTCGCGAGAAGAATGCGATGTTTCTGCGTCGGCATGGCCTCGCTTACCTTCTTCTTAGTGCCGTTAGCGTAATCCATGTACATGGCAGAATTGGTGTACCGCCTATAGCTGTCATTCCTCATCACGAAGTAGACGTGCCACTGGATGCAACGTTGGCCGCCAGGAGAAATGACGTCAGAGAGCAGAAAGAACAAGAGCGACAAAGGTTAACCACAGAAGTGCAGCTGTCGAAATGGCAGGACATCACGTGACAGAGACTACTACAGTAAAAGCTCGTTAATTCGGATTTCACGGGACCGGAAAAACTGTCCAAATTAACCGAATGCCAAATTAACCAATGAACAGGGAAAACAACATTTAAAATCAAGCTGCAGAAGCATACCTTTATTTGTTGAAGTATTTTGTAATTGTCGTCTACGTTTTCGCGCAGATTCCGGCTGACATCACAATTTTTCTTAACTGTTCCAAATGGCCAACAGCACGCAAGCTGTCGGGCGGGTTCAGGCAAGCGTCCTATAATATTAACAGCGCCTCCGAGACTTCCCGTGAGGTGCAATGAGGTCGCGGCTGTATCTCCTCACATGATTCTTCGTCGGAATCGTGGTCTTCATGGGCGCCCGTGACATCATTAATAATCTCTTGATCGGTCAGGAGACCACTCGTGGCGACACCATGATCAATCGCGATGTAGTCCTGAAAGGTCACATCTGTGTGAAGGACAGCATCTAAAATCTGGCAGTCATCGTCGGTGGACTCGGCTGACACCTCCTCGATGCCATCGTCAGCTACTGCTGCATGCTCGGGCCTCACAAAATCGCTGTGCCGAAAACAGTTGGCGATGACTTGTGGCGGAGTGTTTTTCCACACGTGGGCGATGATGTGCACTGCGCCGAGTAAGTCCACTTGATACAACTTTTCAGCTTCTGAGCATAGGATCATTCGCTCTAGCAGGTGCTTGCGGTACTTCGACTTCACGTAGTGAATGATACCCTGGTCCATCGGCTGAAGAGCAGACGTAGTGTTGGGCGGCAAAAAAACTACTTTGATGCTCTTCAGTTCGACTGTACAGTTATGGGCACTGCAGTTGTCAACAACCGTAATTATCTTGCGGTCCTTCGAACTGAAGTGCCGGTCTAACTGCTGCAGCCAGCCGCGAAAAATGTCCGATGTCATCCATGCCTTCCTGTTCACTGTGTACTCGACAGGAAAGCTTTTGACGTTCTTAAAACAACGTGGCTTAAGCGCCTTCTTGACGACAAGTAGTGGCAAGCGCTCCGTACCAGTCATATTGGCGGCAAGAAGCACAGTTATCCTTTGCTTGCACTTCTTGCCACCAATGCACGCGTCCCCTTTGAAAGTCACCGTCTTGTCAGGCAGAGCTCTGAAAAATAGAGCAGTTTCATCTGCATTGAACACGTCACGTGGTTCATATGTGGCGATGTGCTCCAGCAGCTTCACATTTCTCCACTCAGTGGTCACGCTTTCGTCAACACTGGCCTTTCCGCCACACACACTCCTGAAGACAAGTTCGCGTCTCTCTCGAAACCTCGTAAACCACCCTTCTGATGCTTTGAACAATTCAATGTTCATCATTGCAGCGTACTTCTCGCCTTGCGCCATGATGAGAGGTCCGCTCAAAGGCAGATGCGCGTTGCGACAGTCAGTAATCCACCAGAGCAAAGCTTCTTCAAGCTGGAGATGAGCTGCGGTTCGCAACCGCTTTCTAGAGGCATGAAACTTCTCGCTTTCGAAGGCTTGTCGAATCTGTAGTTCATTTTTCACATACGTTCCCAACGTGCTCCGCTTCACGTTGTACTTGGTCATAACCTGCTGTCGCGATTCGCCGTTTTTCAGTGCTTCCAAAGTTTCCACTTTAGTCGCCAAGTTTTTCGCGTCGTAGTTCTGCCGCTTTTTCGGCGTTGCCATTACTGTAGTGCACGATGGTGGTGGCATGCAAATACGGTCGCAATGGAAGAAAAAGAGAACTCCGCAAGAAGAGATGGTTCTGACACGGCAACACAAAGGAAAATGGCGTCGGAGGCGCTCAGTGGAGAAGAAAGAAGACGCCGACGTGCGGCGACGCTGCGATTGCCCCCACTAGTTGATGATGATGGCGATGCCACTCAGGTTTCGGTTTCACTCCAGTGGTGCCAGCGCTGCTTTATCACACTTTTGTGTAGCAGCAGCCGTCAGCATTTGTCCGAATTAAGCGGTGCGGAGCCAAATTCTGATGAAATAACGAAGGTTTGGTCCCATAGATTAACATGCACTTTGGCCGGGACCAATAGAGCCGTCTGAATTATCCAAATTTCCTAATTAACGGGTGTCAAATTAACGAGCTTTTACTGTACAACCAGTTTCCACACGTCATTTGTTCCAGTGAGGACCTCAATCTTTGTCAATGAACAGTTGCAACAAAAAAGTGGATAACGTAAGGGTCTCACAAATAGCTTACGCTTCTGTCACAGAGCAAGGTTTCTACCTTTACCCTACTTGTGACATGTGTGAGCACTTAAATCTAGGGGGCCGAAAAGGTACGTGGAAAATTACGTTAGTGAACAAGGACATACTGATTACTCTATTCTAAAGCTGGAAGCACACTCATCAGGCGTGTAAAAGAGATTTTCTTCAGAGGAGGATACTAGAAGCTTGCAGGTAAGGTTTGTCAATGTTGTTCAATGACTTTAGTTACAGTTGAGCAAATTTATAAAAGACATGCACTGGGCAATAATTATAGTCTTTTATCAAAAGACTAGAATTATAAAAAGGGTCTCTTATAAGCAGGGTACCACACCCTCATTTTCTTATCAACCCCTCTTTAAATGCAAGCTCGCTGGTCTTTTATACCCATTTGTCTATGTCAGCATCTCTTATAAAGGGGTTCAACCGTAGTACTTGCATACTGCTGCAATGCACTAGTAATACACAGATCAGCATAGAAGAGAAGTGGTGGAATAAGGCTTGTTTGACCACTTCTCATCTGAAATGATGCTTCAAGCACATGACTTGGCTTTGTCCTGGAAAGACAGGCTACCTTGTCGAAGCTTGTCATCTGACAGCCTTCTTTATTCAACCAACTGACATTGCTTCCAGCTTCCCATCTCTTCTTCCGTCTTGCATAATTTCTCATGATTGTGCTTATTGTCCAGATGAACATGTTATAATATAATTTGTGGGGTTTAACGTGCCAAAACCAACATATGATTATGAGAGTTGCCATAGTGGAGGACTCTAGAAATTTCAACCACCTAGGGTTCTTTAATGTGCACCCAAATCTGAGCGCACGGGACTACAGCATTTACGCCTCCATCGAAAATGCAGTCGCCCCAGCCGAGATTCGATCCCACGACCTGCGTGTCAGCAGCCGAGTGCCTACGCTACTAGACCATCGCAGCGGGGCCAGATGACCAGTTGCTAGTTTACAGCGTGAACTTCATGCCAGTGACACAAACATAATCATGCCCATGGCTGGTGGCCCTGTACATAGTGTCACAGCCTTAACCCGTTCACTGCAGCAAGCTTCTTTGAGGTCTCGTTCTGTTTGTGGAGTGACCTACCAGTGAGCCACTCAGCATACTTTCAAGGTGTGCCGTGACCCACCGGTGGGTCACTGGTGGGTCATGGCATTTAACACCGAAAAAAATTTCTTCTGATTGTTTATAACCTCTTGCAATAAGAATTGAACCTCTGCGTTCATGTTTGCTGAAGTTATCGCATCAAAAAGCAGACGCGTAGTTGTAACATAGCAGCCGCATAGGAGGAGCACAGCCCGTAACTCACTGGTGACCCATGCCGCAGTGAACGTGGTAATTAATCACTTCACCTGTTGTGATTGTGTAGATGTAGGCATAAGCTAGTTTCCCAACAAATCATTCCCAAGACGAAATGAGAGCAACCTTACAGCGCACTGCGACAATATTAACATTTCACCACCCAATATATAATTTCTTATACATTTTCTTCACTGCTTTCATAACATATGACTACAACTTAAGTGCGTAATGAAAAAAATAAGTTTTCAAGGAATTGTCTTCCTTTTGTCTGAGACGACCTTAATGAAATATCTTATGGTGTCATGGTAAGATGGTGCTTGCTGAATTGATTCTAGCTGGACACCCGAGACAAAATTTTGGCAAATGAGCCGATCAGCACAGTGTGTGCATTGAAGGAACCGGCGTCTGAAACAAGGCCAAATCACTCACGGCAGCTTCGTCGAACGTCCACCGGTCGGGATTCTGCATGTTGACCTTGGTGATCTCGTAGCTTCTCGAGTCGATGTTGATGGGACAATTGGCATCAGGGGCCAGGTACTCACTGCAAAAACAATAAAGTGTGTGTCACGGTTTATCTGCACTGTCCGTGAGCCTCACCGGCGTAATAACAATGAAGACCGAACTTCGCACCAATGACAACTACCTACGAAACTGATGTACTGATGCCTTTGGTGCTTCTGGCTTTTGAACCATAGTTCAGCAAAGCCACAAATGACGAAAGAAGTTTGCGTCTGTTGTGGTGTTGTAGTGGTGATGTTATTGTGTTGTAGAATTAAGCGTACGCACTTGACTGAGTTACATCGTCAAAGTGGGATGCCATGCTATGCAGTACGGGTATAAGGACGCAGCTATGGGCAGTCCGCTGGCCCATGATGTGGCAGGTTAGGCCTATCTGTCTCGACGTGGAAGCAGCCCACTACGTGCTAGTTCAAGCCCCGACAAAGCAAAATAAAGTTTTTCCATACCATACCATACTTGGCTGAGTTCAATCATACAGGCCTACTACATGGGCTGGATCATAGGCAAGAAACCTTTATTGAGCCATCGGAGCGTGAAAATCCATATTCTATTTGAAACACTATTTTGTAGGCTTGTGCGAATATTAAAATGCTTCGAATATTCGAACAAATAGTAGCATATCTGAATTCGCTTCGACTAGAATTTAAATTATTGAAAATTTTGAAGTATTCACAATGAACGAATTGTTAATTGTGGTTTACTACTTAACTTGTCGAAAGTTGTAAGCTTTATTGTTGGTATTGTTTTTAATGATATTCCCACTCCTGCTTGGGCCCGAGTAGGGCCTGCAGTATTTGTAAATAAATAAACAAAAATAATCCGCATGTAATCTTCTGTAAAAGTTGTTTCACTGCAGTGTAGGGGTGCTAAGTCGTGAAAGCATCTATTCAAGAGACACGCGCACTGCCGCGAAGCCTCTCTTCAAAGTTTAAGGGACACTGAAACACTTTCTGCGTATGGTCGGAAAACGCTGCCGATCGGTGGTTGAGCCTCCCGAGAGCACGTGAGCCGAATAATATTGCGCAGAACGCGGCAGAAAATTGCGCAGAACGCGGCCAAAATCGCGCTAGAAGCTCAAAAATCACTCATCACAGTCATTGTATCAGCGATTGGCTGATTTCAGCCTGGCGCGTTGGTTGTTACTGGGGCTATGACTTGGCCAGGTTGCGTAGGCAATTGCACTGAAAATCCACGCATTCAAATGAAAAAAAAAAAAAGTGAAAACGTGCTTAAGATAATGAGGCATGCGCCATCCTCGGTGCCATCCCTTCCTGCTTAGCTTTGGGCGTTTTCGTTGGGATGAGAGAAGGAAAAATGCAACCGCAGCTTGCGGCAATACTTTGTAATTCAGTTTATACCAGACAGATTCTAAAAATTTTTGTGGCAGTCAATCCGTGATGCAATAAGCTCCGCTCCTTTAGTGAATCCAATCCATGCATACTTGGAGAAGCGTTGCAGGGTTCCTTTACATACGTATTACCCTTACATCGATTTCATAATTTTTCTTTAGTTTAGAAGCTTGTTACGCCAGTTCATATGCTCTAAGTGTAGTAAATTTTAAATGTAACATATTTTACAGGTAACCACTTGCATTCTATCGAAAGTCAAATCCTGCGACAACTGAAAGTTGTTTCAATTTTCTTTGAACAAAAGAAAAAAATGGCATTTGCATTGATGCCTTATTTTAATTTTAAAGAAATATTGTGCAGGTTAGCCAGATCATGCTATGCTGATTTTTCTATATATTTCATGTAGACTATTTCAATTCGATTGGAAATTATTCCACCAAAATCTCTATTCGCTTCGAATTCATTTCAGATCTAAAATTCACTATTCGCACAAGTGTACTATTTTTCCATTTTCATAAAATTTTGATAATAGGGCTTTATTTTGTAAGAGTAATTATTATGCTAAACTATTGTGTATACTAATGTGTGAAGCTGCCCATGAAATTTTAACTTGAAGTTTGATTGATGTTCGCTCCTGGCATGTGGTGCTTGAACAATAACAATAACATTGTCACTTGGTTTTATTTTAATTGTCTTCCTTGCATGCCCCTGGCCACATGCTGAACGATGACAACTCACAAATGCTTGCATAATTTCAATTCAAGGACAAATTCCAAGACACAAAGTTATCAAAAACATCAAAAACCGTGATGACAACAACCACACGATTGCAACTACAAGTGTGCAAAACTTAAACTCACTTCCATATTTCTTGTACTTTGACGGGAACATCTTTGAGATGAATTTGCTTCAGTTCTTGCACAGCCTCCCAGAACCTGGCAAGAAAGGTTTCATTGATTTATGCAGGAAGGTTGGAGGCTCTTTTTCCATAGACACTCTCTGAACTGACCAACTGATTCAATCAATTAATACAACAACCACAGCTTGTTTGATTGATTGGTTTGTATATGTCACTGGCAGCTACATAAAGCTGTTTCCATAAAAAGCTGCCTCGATTGATCAGTAGATTAAACAGCTGATCAATAAATTAGTCAATCAATAAACAGAAGCAGTTCTTATAAGATCAGAGCCACCAAATCCATAATTAGTACCAAAGGTATTGTCAAAAATAGTTACCAATGTAACCACAGCAAGACACAGCCAGGTGCATTCTGAGATGCGGCTCACCTGAGATTCTCGAGGCTAAACTCTTTCTCCAGAAACTGAATGAAGTGCTCTCGGCCCGCAGGGTCGCGGAGCAGCTCCTGGAGGGAGTTCTTCCAGCGACGCACCCTACGCGGTGGAACATTGGTCCTGGAAAAGAAAAGCAGTTTTAACTAACCAGGTGACACCGGCAGAAGTGTTGCAAATAGCAGCAATTTCAGTTCAATGCACTACATTCCCCATCAAGAAAAAAATTGTAGTGCACATCTAGTGTGTGACACTACTACCCGATCGCGAGAAAGTCATCATCACATCACAGAGTGATGTTGTCGGAGATAACGTGTCGTAAGATGTCAAGTGAAGTGGATGTTGAGAAAGTGGGGTTGTCAACACAACTGTCACAACTGGATGTGCACCATGCTTTTGCATTCAATGCAACTAAGGAGATTTGGTGAGTGTTATCACATCCTTAGAAAGATTAATTTTGTTGAAAAAGCAAAAAAAGAAAAGACAGTCGAAGCTGGGGCCAACTTAGATAGTTTTTCACGAAGTATATCCTAGAAAATCATTGGGCTTGGATTGACTGAAGATAATCTTGCTGTTCCGTTATGGCCTATCATTAGCCAACAGCAGCCAGAGCTTATCATCATTTATCCAACCTTGGACAACATTAGTCAGTTTTTGTTATATGCGCAACTAAAAATGGTAATTTTAAGACTGGAAGGTACGCACACAAACACAGACACAAGAAAGAAATGCTAAAACCATGGGTGCTTTATCTAGTTTTAAAATGAATCGATACCAACTAGCCCAGTTATCCTTGCTACTGCAAAAATGGCAAGCAAGGACAACCCCGGTCGCTCCTTAGAAATTTCAGGGTGTATCGAAGATGTGCCGTCACTTACAAAAACACGAAAAGAAGCTCTCAGTTCCACTGGCCACATAACGTCTGAAACACGGGGATCATCTAGGCTGGAGTCTTACTTAGCGTGTCCCGAATGGAAGTAAAGTTGGGTAAAATTGCATCATGCTGCACACACACCAAGTATTAAAAAAAAAAACAAGAACAAAAAAACTTCACGTTGCATTCTTGTGGTGTTGCAGATGACTATGGCATAAGTGTAGAAAAAAAAAAACATTTTCAGGACTTGTTTTTTACATACCAAAGTCGAGAAAAGTATAGGGAGTGTTATTACTAGATTGTAATGTAAATGTGAAGAAATTATAATGAATAAAAAGACAACTTGTTGCCAGCAAAGAGCGAATCTTCAATCTTCGAATAATGCATCCCATGCCCTACCAATTGACCAACAAGGGCAATCATCTTTCCACTCACTTTACGATGTATGCCTATATATGTGCATTTAAACATGGAAGTGTCAGTCAGTGCCACGAGTAGCCATGACGGCGAGAAAGTGAACACTGTTTTTCTGCCTGGTATGTAACCTCTATGGCTTACAACATTAATGAAACTAACTGAAAATTATACCAAGTGAAGTACAGCAGATGTTATCAGAATTAATTGTAATGTACATGTGAGAAAAGTGGATGAAAGAATAACTTGGCACTGACAGGATTCGACCTGCAACCTTAGAATAACGTGTTCGGCGCTCTACCGCTGAGCTATGGTGGCTTATATGCCGGATATGACTAACGTGCTTTGTCAGGAACTATAGAGGAATGTTTTATTACAAACTTTCACCTATCAGCAAGGCCAGTTTCTCCCCCATGCCATTGCTTGAACCATATGCCGACCAGCAACCAAGGATTAAAATGAGCAAAAGTATTTATCATGCAACTTTCCACAATAGAAAAGTCAAGATAAGGCACTCATTTCTCAAGCAGTAATATGGTTAGTGGTGTTGGAAGAAAGTGCCAAACTGTGGCAATATGCTGCATTGTCATTGCCAATGTTGTTTAGGTATGCCTTATAGTGGCTGCTTGTACCATTTAAAAGAAGTACTGACACGATTTCAAGGCAACCCGAAACGAACATTTTCAATTTCCACGGTGTGCATCATTCAAGCTCTTCCCACACCAGAGCCAGACAACATGTATAAAAATTTTATATTTATTTTGAAGTTTTTGTTGCCCAGCATCTGCAAGCCAGCCCCTGTGCAATGAGCACCGTCACAAGTCAACACAGTCCACTGGGTTTGCGAAATCCGAGTCCTTGCATGCACCCTAATCTCAGAAGTTACTGTCGGTATCTCTGGATGACCATTCATTGTCGTCTATTGGAACTATGTGCTACTGACAGCCAATTGACAGCTGCTGCTAGTACGTTGCGAGTTGCAGTCTTCCTGTGATGACAGATGTGTTCACACGTCATTGCGAAGCCACCCTCTCAATACTAAAACCGAAATTACCTTTATACGGTGCCGGTATCAAAAATATATTCAATTCATTTGCAAGTTCTACGGCATGCTTTTTGGCGTTCTAAACACCTGCGTTTTTATATAGAGCAACAACCAAAAAATCTTTGAAACTTGTGTCAGTACTCCTTTAAGTACTTGCTTTTTGAACAGCACAACCTCCTTTGACAAATAGGGGTAAAATAGGCAGTGAACAAAAACACATGTACAGCCTTTGCCAACATGAACAGTAACTCTAATTTCAATGACTCAGCTATGCCATCAGCAGTTCTCGAAGGAGTACTGTCCCAACAGTTATAGTTCTGAGGGATTTACTGTGGTATGTACATACATATGAGTTCAAGTCTTGTAAAAAGTGTGCTCTGCTTGAATTAACTCTGCATGCCTTTAATTGGCATGGCATGAAGGGAGCACCAAATAAGAAAGTGCTCACGCTGCGAAGCTCTGTCAGTACAACGCCAAAGAAGAGAAAAGTGCGCGGCAACTCACGTTTGCTTTTCCACTTCCCAGAACTCAGTGCTATCCGAGATCCAAGGATTGGAAGGCTCAAGCGGCATGCAGAAGCCATCGTACTCTGCGTGCTTTTCGTAATACGATTTGTACCTGTAAAGCGAGGAAACGGCAGCGTTAACTATTCACAGGTCAGTGGCTCGTTTGGCATACGTTACTCAAACACCTTGGCTAGTAGTTTGTAAATTTCTCTAACTACAAAGACGGCACACACAGCAGATGCAAAACGTGAAGAAAAACTTTACAGAAATATAAATTGTGCCTCCTGTCACTTTCTTATTGGGCGCTTCATCACGCAAGAGATCAAGAAAGGTCACAATTTTGCCGCAAAGGCGAAGCAATAAACGCGATAGCAATAAATGGGAAGGTCACGCGCCGAATGACAAGCAGGTCCAAACGTTCCCCCTGTTTATAACACACAAAGGACATGGAGACTGCAATGATTGCAGTGACCTTTGTGCACCCAATAACTACAACAGAATCGTTCCAGTGAAAACCCAAAGTCAGCCAATACGTACGATTATCCTCACCGCGAGATAAGCACACGCGTGATTGTCCACTCAGTCCCCTCTCCGCTGGGCAAAGTATGCGTGGAAGATGAGAGCGCCACACTGTGACAATGTTGCTGCGCACACTCATTGCGCCATCTTGCTGGTAATGCTGAAAACACAATAGATCCCCCCAAGTTGCTTGTCACCAGCGGTAAGTGGTAGATATAAATAGCTTGCCGTTTCAGTGTTGAAGGATGTGGTCCTTCTTGGCTAAGTGGCTAATGCCTCGCACTCACAATTCAGAGGTCCCACGTTTGATTTCGTGTGCCAGAGTCTTCTCCTGGTTTTTTTTTTTAAATTTTCATATTATAGATATGTATACATATACGATGAGTGACGGCGATACCGACGTCAATGCCGGTGGCAAAATCTAGCCAAGAGTGTTCTTATAATTGCTATCACAATAAAGTTATAGTTGAGACGGAACAAGTTCCTCTCTGCCACCACTACATGCTCTAAAGCAAACTTTCAGAAAACACACTGGTTAGAACGCACGTAACCTTGACAGAAAAAACTCAGAGGACGACTGAGCTTCACCTTCAAGAGTAGCACGCAACAGTGTAATCTGGCCCTATGTGCATTGCCATCTCAACTGCTAGTCTGTTTCATATAGTGTGTGTGTGTCTATATATATATATATATATATATATATAGTAATGAGCGAGACAGAGAACAAGAGACAACACCCGATCCTGGGCCAGCTGTTCTTATTCTGTCTTCATCTTCCTCTACCTTCCCTCAGCTGGCCACGCGCCGAAGCACAAGCGTCTTTCTTGGTCATGACACTCGGCCATGACAGCGCGCCCGCGAAGCTGGCGGCAAAGTTTCTGGTGGGCGGCACTAGCTGCTTCGAGCTGGTCGCTCTTTTCCACGTCACAATGACTTTTGAAAAAGTGCTGTGGACTCAGGCGGCTGGCACTGGCTGCCCTGTTGCGGCCGACGCTCTCGGCCGCGATTTGTTCCCGGTATCTGCCAAAGGTAGATGTGGCGGTCGATATAGTGGCTGCATCTCGGAGGTCGGCCTTGGCCACGCTGAAACTGGGTGCCAGAGTCTTCCACAAGTCTATCGGGAGGTCGAGTCTGCATCTTGAGCGCCAACTTTCTCCTCATGATCTTGGTCAGTGACACCAGCAGTGGTTACCTTGGGCCCTACTGGTGCCATCGCCGTAGGCGGTTCAAGCATAGGCGATGCTGGTGTCTCCACTTGTCTCAGTAAAGGTGATATTGGGGCTGGCTTTTCTAACTGAGCTGTATGAGGACTGGTATCAGCCTCTTCCACTGACATGATGACGTCGCGTACCGGCGCGGGTACTGAGAGCAGCAGTGGCGTGTCGCACCTGCGTCTGACATCCTTCGTAGGACAGGCGGAGAAGCTTTCTGCCGCGCGGCTGGAGGGCTCCGAGGAATCTTCGAGGTGTTGCTCCACTTCAGCTCGGGGTGCGAATGGGGTTGCAGCGGTGAAGGGCAATGCAGCACAGTCGAGATGATTCTATGCGGCTGTTTCGTTGGCGCAACGCCCTTCAAGAGGTCCGACTTTGGTAGCGGCCTCTGGCCGCAGTGAACTTGCTTCGGGTAGCGGCCTCTGGCCACAGTGAACTTGCTTCGGGAACTTATCGTGTAGTAAGTTCCCGAAGCAAGCCGCAACACCGTAAGCTGCAAACACCGTAAGCAAACACCGTAAGCTGCAGCACAAAGCTGCAGCCTCAAGGCTCCAGAAACTCCAGAGCAAGCTCCAGAGGCTGAAGCCTCTGGAGCTTGCTCCTCGATACTGGCCAGGTTGGACGGGGTGGTGGTAGAGAGGTGGTAAGGATTACGACCGAAAGCAGCTATGAGCTTGCAGCTCCACTCTGCCCATGACTACTGCTTCCAGCCTTCATACCGGTGCCACGCCGCTGCACCTTCCCGAAGACGGTCTACAGCCACGGTCCATTTCTGAGATTCCGTCCAGGCCTCGCGCATTGCTATCGCGTTGACGGTTGCCACCCAGCTGTCGGCGTCGTTCTGGACCCCGTGGAATTCCGGTAGTTTGCAGACGGCTGGTGATTGTGAGGTGGCAGGAGGCAACGCAGAGATCACCGACGCGAAGCAGTCGAGCTGGTGTGAGAGCTCGATCAGAGAAGACCGAAGCTCCCTGTGTTGCTCCGGTGTGCTTGCCTCAAGGTTGTATGAGGCAGCTACATCGAACACTGCGTTAATGTCACACAATGCTGGCAACATTGTAGGAGCTCGCTCGGCGATCAACGCTGTCAGTTTGTTAGTCTCGGCGCGGAGCAGTGCGATGGTACGCCGCAGCTCCACGGCATTGTCGCACGAGGCTTCTGAACCACTTTGGTTCGCGTCCGTGAAGTACGTGGTTCTAGTAGTACTCACGATGGTGACACGCACGTCCAAGGAAGCATGAACAGCGTTTCTTGGCGGCTCATGTGTTGGAAGAGTACCGGACAGGGAATGCAGGCCATGGGAAGCTTGAACAGCATTCCCAAAGACAGGAGCCTGTGCGTATTACGGCCGCGAAGTGGTAGCATAGTGTCCATTGGGTGATGCCCTGGTACCACAGAGGAGGCATGGACACCGTACCCTAATGGTCCGATGGGCAGCTGAAGCGGCGGCCGGGTTATTGACTCCATCGCCAAAGAAGCGTGAATGGCATTCCTGGATGGAGAAGCCCGCACTGCCGACGAACCACGAAGACACGTGCCGGTGGCTTCCCGCAGAGGGCTCACTTGTCGGCTTGCGCTGATGGCAGAATCCATAGCCAAAGATGCGTGGACGGCGTATCTTGTGAAATGGTACCGGTAACTTGTACTGCAGCCGCCTAGGAGGCCTTGACACCGTCCCCGAACGGTGGTGGCAGTGGCGGCAGGTGAACCGCTGCCGAAGAGGCCTTGACGCCGCCCTCAAGCGGCGCTTATCACGGCTGTCCTGGATAACGAAGACGGGACATAAGACTTCTTCTTTGTCGGCTGCGCCATTGTGATGAGCGAGACAGAGAACAAGAGACAACACCCGATCCTGGGCCAGCTGTTCTTATTCTGCCTTCATCTTCCTCTACTTTCCCTTAGCTGCCCACGCGCCGAAGCGTCAGCGTCTTTTTTGGTCATGACAATATATATATATATATATATATATATATATATATATGGGAAAGAAGTGTAGAGACGCCGTCCATACATATATATGTATGTATGTGTGTATATATATATATATATATATATATATATATATATATATATATATATATATATATATATATGTATATACCGCACCTCCACCACTCTGTAAGACAGTAGCAGCGTTGGAGTCTCGACGGCGTTTATTAGGCCGAATCGCCTGATCAACCCTTTGAACGAAGACGACGTTTTTCGTGACGCTGATTATATACAGATGAAGAAGATGAAGGTCAAATGTTGTCAATATTGTGCTTACAACATATATATATATATATATATATTGTAAGAATTCATTGGACGTTATCTTCCTCATCTGTCAATAACCATCATCAGTCTTCGTGCCGTTCTTCTCGAATTATGGCTCGAATGATGGATCAGAGCTCCATACTGTTTGCCAGGGGGTTTTTAGAGAAGTCGGGTCGCAGGCGGATTGACTGCAAGGTATCAAGCCGCTGGCAATACAGAGACGACGTCGGAAACCGCCGAAGGGTTGAGCGCGACGAGGGCGTTGAAAGCGGTAGGTCCGATACCCTTCAGAAGGTGCCGGGCACAATCACCTTCTGGCATGGTGTTGTCGACACGGCGGCAAAGTGCAAGCACATCCTCAATATAGGAAGTGTAGGAATCACCACAATGTTGAACGCGCTCTGCCAGTTTCTTCCGAGCAACTTCTGAACGGACGGTCGGTGTGCCGAAAATGCGTAGGAGCTGGTCTTTGAAGGAAGACCAATCGCGGAAGTCGCTCTCATAATTTAGGAACCACGACTTGGCAACCTGAGAGACGTGCTAATTTCGATGCCTCATTCCAGTTGTTGTAGACACCTACGCGGTCATAGTTGTCGAGCCAGTCTTCGACATCTTCACCAGGCAGACGGGAGAAGATTGGCGGCTCCGAGGGGGGTTGTTGACAGGGCTAGGGTTGGCGGCGGGTGGTTCGGTTGGGCTTGGTCTTGCGCCCTGGTGCTCTGCTGGCGTAAGCGACGTCCTGAACGGAGCTCCAGGAGCTGGCTTTGGATGGAGAGAGGTTGAAGAGATCGGGAAGCACCTTCCACCACTTGAAATACGACGGTTCAGCTGACGCTTTATTCAAGCAACAGCAAGATCGCGCCGTTGATGAAGAGGAACGGCACGAAGACTGATGATGGTTATTGACAGATGAGGAAAATGACGTCTAATGAATTCTTACAATATATATATATATATATATTCACTATATGTTTTCATTGTACGCCTGAACTGTGTCGTACGAAAATAAACGACTGTGCATGTGTAACATTGGCCACTTCAAACTATCCTAGGATGCCTACTGCAAATACAGTTATTCAAGTGCTCATTACACCATAATTCTTCCTTATGCATATCAGAGAGGACCCACTATGCATCCGTAAGGCAACACGTGAACATATGTTTGAACGCTTCGTCAAGGGTGGGACTTAAAAACACCCACTCGTCGCGCACTTCGCATGCTTTGACCCCTGGCACGATTTTACTCTTCCACCATGCAATATTATGTGGATTAAGGAGACTCCTTTCCTTACATGACATTCATATTGCGTTTTTTTTCCGAATCAGTTTTGAGCAATAACGTGAATTTACGATAGAACGCCAGCTTGCCATGCAGACGGCTTCTGGGTTCGATTCTCACTCGGACCGAAGTTTCTAATTATTTTACTAGCACCTTTCTTAATTTTTCGGTCACAAACAAGATGATCATTTCTCGTTTACAACCAACGCCGACACCCCGATGCCAACACCGACACCAGCATTAAAATTCCTGTGAAACGAGCTCTTTAACGCTATCACATTTAAATGAATGACATGAGATGTTTGCAGAAAATTACAGTGCAAAATTATGCAATATCAGGCCACACACACAAAAAGGTGCAAATACAATGCGACAGTTGTGCCAGCTGGTCAATGTCAAGCTACTACAGTAAACTTTCAGTAAACAGAAATCTGTTAAACGAAACTGCTGCTTAAATGGAACAACTGGATCTAATGTGATTGGTTTCGCACTTGTATTCTGCACCCCGGTTCACCTCTTAGTAAACAAAGGTCCCGTTAAACGGAACCTATAAAGGTCCCGTTAAACGGAACTATTTTCCTGGTCCCTTCAGATTCCCTTTAATGAGATGCTATGGTATTTTACTATTTCAGACAAATGAAAGTAGTGGCAATGACAATTGCTGCTGACAGACAGTCTTCCCAATAAATTGCACGGTGGGCCAGCAAGGCACTCACGTTTCAAGAGCTGCGGTGATCTTGACATTGCCACCGTCGAGCCGCGCCTTGAGCGTCTCCACCTGGGCAGAGACGCATGAGAAGAAAAAAAGAGCTCAGACACTGATGTGCCAATTTATAAAAGCAGGATATAGACCCGAACTAAAACCAACACACGGGACATTATGGCAACGGTAGATGCTAGGGTTTATTGTTTTAAGATTTGTTTTAAAATTTGTTTTAAAATTTTTCTTGCCAAGGTAAAGTGTACTTTAATATAGTGCATGCGTGTTCTGCCTCTTGTCATAGTCTCATCATGATGTTATTCCCCCACCCCCCCTATAATACATGACCTGCAAAGAGAACAAGGATAACAGAAAGTGCCAATAACTCTTCCCATACAAGATGCGGTGAGCGAGATTGAGCAGTTGGAAAGCAATACGTGTATACTGACAGTTAGGGGGCGCTGCCTAAGCTTCCTGCTTCACTTCAGAACTACCCAAAATACCTAAAATAGTTTGTTGAACACCACGTCGGCAAGTTAAAGGTCATCCCTGCACATTGTGTTCGATGGTTACACTGCAACATACAAGGATAGCCTTACATAAATGCTCAACACATCGTAAATTCAACTATGCCAAAATATGCTTATTCAAGAGAATGCATAATGACACCAGGGCAATGCACAAAAAGGTTATTGCACCCTCCCCCCTCCTTTCTGATTTGGTAGAACTACACGAAACTAATTTTCTGGATGTACTGCTTGTGATAGCACACTGGTAAAAACATCAGCAGAAGGAACGAGCGCAAAGAACATGCCTGACTACTGATGCTGACTAGTTGCGAGCGCAGTCTACAATCGTTAAGACATGTAACACTGCTTTAATTTCTTCATTGTCTACGCTCATGTCATCGTAGATCTGCCAAATTCTGGAGCACCCGTGTCAACGGTTGAATTTACTAAAGTGTCCGTAATGTGTGTTCTATCTAAATAAAGTGAAATACTCATCTTACACTCATAGAGACAGACAAAATAATGAAGTTCCCAAACTTACAAAAGAGTTGAAAATGCGATAAGAGTTTATTGAAAGCAATCATCAAGAGAACAGAAAAAATGCACCTGTGGTAACACTCACGCTAGAACGCAAGAATGATACTTGCCTCCTTCTTGAGAACATCTAGTGGTGTGTTAATCTCGCCTTCCGACACGCTGGGACTGATGCGTCCGCCAGGTACTGCGCACTGCAAGTGCTACAGTTGAGAGTTGAAAACAAACAAGATGGTGTTTGTGAAACTGTTTAAAAACGAGAAACATTTTAGTGGAACGAGGCTCGTCGCACAGTCGAAAACAGCTGCAATGTGCGTCAATTAAAGCGAAGCGTACTGTTATTTCTCTTGTGTAACTTGTGCTTCGTACAACCAAAATCCCAACCGCAAATCATAAAAAAAAAGAATTCACAATTTCACGGCATGGGTGAAGCAACGAACGTGATAGCAACAAATTTGATGTTACTATACAGGGTAAGGCTGGCAGCTAACTCTTTTGGATCCGATGCCGCGAAACTCTACAAAACGCTGGTGTAAGAGAGTATGGCCACTTCAGGGACGCTTTTCGTACAGTCTCTTCGTGTTGAGAGCGCAGAATGTAGAAGGGCATACGAGCCGCCCATTGATGGTTGCCGAGATAGTGAGTGAGTGCGCCTGTTAGCGATGGTGACTGCATCCGCATAATCAAAGTTTACAGTTGCTGCTAGAGCAACCCTTCTAACTTTTTATGCTCATTAAAGACGTGTAGAGCGTTTCCTCTCTGCTTGAGCATTCAACAGCCAGTCTAACCGGCGAGGAGATTTTATTGCATGCACCTACAATTGATGGATATAGGCTGGCTTATTTGATCTGTGTTTCAGCTGCGTTAATTTCCCCCGCTTGTACACATTGCACACACAGGTAGAACGTACCATGATGCTGGGGAATCTGGTCAATGTGGACTTTATTCAGGATATGACTGTGACGACAAAAGCCCATCGAGACTGTCCCCATAACTGCTATCGCCACATTATGAATAAGAAGAAAAAAAAAAAGACTTTGCACAATGCCATGAAATTGACCTCCTTGCATTAGAGTAAAACAGAGCTGCGAAGCCAACTTGAACTTTAAAGTTCACGCTTATCTTGTACCGTGGCTTTAGCTCTGAATTTCCTGTATGTTTCGCATGGATTATACGCAAGGGAGTACAGTAATTTGAAAATGTACTTTGTTCAGCACCTCGGTAAGGAACGACCAAATTACACTAAAAAAAAGCTACATGGCCACGAAAGAAACATCTGACGACCTTATCTGTAGGTACAGTTACAGATGGTCGACGGCGATCGTGATTTATATGTCAACAAGTGTCAACACCTTGGTTGTTCAAAGGCCCTCCACTGTTTTGATAAATACTGCAACAAATGCTAGCTCACACAACTTTTGTACTTTTGTTATGATAAACCTGGATCATATATATTTTCACTTCAATCGATGTACTCTTGTTCAAATTTTCACGCTCAACTTCAACGACATCCTCCAGTAGATATTTAATCAAGTACCAGGTCGTGAAAACCAGTCAAATGCAACGTTGTGTATCTTAGTTCTCTGCCAGGCATAATGGCGTGTTGTTAATGTCTTAATTTATGCAGCCACGGTTATTAAAGAACAGTAACATTACACAGATTGCAACGAAGATGAACGAACAAAAAAACATGGGATTAAAGTTTGAATGGCCACTCACCTTTGCGCTTTTGATTGGTTTGTTCATGCGGCAGGCCTTCTTAATGTCGATTTCCGTAGTATTTACACAGCCCGGCTGCAAAAAAGGCACCGAGTAAACTCAGCAGCCAATACAAGGGACGAACTTCGCTATTGCAAAAACTTTGTTACGGCACATCACAAATACCATCAAGCCATAAGACCACTTAAGACCGTCACAAATGCCATAAACGCCACATCATATAAAGTATTTGCGCACCGCTCTGCGAAAGCGTTATAACAGTACACCATGCCTCATAACGATGCCACATATGCAAAAGTTTTGTGACGTTTATCATTTACTACATATGTGGTCAGAAAGCCTAAAAACTTTAGGGCTTCAGAATACACGACATATACGAAGTCATCTGTTATAAATCCGAAAAATTGCGCTTGATTTCAAGTATTTCTGTGTAAAGGCTACCCTCAAGTTTATGAAGAAACATTAATTAACAAGTATTAGTTCATTACTCTTTTCAAACTAGTTTTAGGGACAAGGTCAAATCTCGACATTGAATTCATGAACAAAGACAATGGTCATCTTCCTAAAAAATCTGTTTGTAATTAGGCAGAAAAGATTCCTTGTGTGTTTTCCTTTCAACGCAGTCAGAGAATTTTTCTTGTTTGTTACTATACCGTATGCACTGATATTCCAATGAGTTGAATTCAAGTACAGTGTTCTTCATGCTTTCTATTTCAGATGCTTTTGTTTTACAATGGCATGATTCATTGTAGAAAACACAGTAATCACATTACTGTTTAATGGACACCATTAACGTAACTAGCACTAAAAATGGTGACCGACAGAGGAGAAATGTGGTTTGTCCGTCTTTTCTGTGCACGTGTGTTACAATTTGTTCAAATTGCACAAACACACCTCAATGCTGTCAAACATCAAAAATACAAGGCGACATTCGACATGAAGATAACTGCTATATCCCAAAATTCATTATAAATGCACATTTATGACTCTATTGATGGCCACACTTAATTTGCTTTATTATCATCAATAATCTATTATACCTACGTTCCTTACATCTATGTTTAACAAAACATTTCCCCAGCAATTCTTGTTATATTTTTGAAATTTTAACTTTCATAGTTCCACGTACCACTATTTCCAAACATTTCCAGCGTGAGAAATGTCCATTTTTTTTATTTAAATATGTAAATGCCTTGGTGAACGTCTATTTTATGGCACGAATTACAAACAAATTAAAACCATTGCAAATTCCAGTTGTCACTTTGAGTTCTGCGCTCTTATAAGGTGTTGCCAGAGAGATAACTGCATAGGTTACGACAATGCTTTGGGCACTACATGACATGCATTGAAAAAGAACGAAAAAACTATCACGATACAATGCATTGCCCAGAGAAACCACAAAGCAAAGTGCTTGCTTGAAGAAAGGTAGCAGAGGAAAGCAGATGCTGCGCCTACTCACCACTGGCCTATGTACATCCCAGAAAGCCCTCTCTTGGCTATCGAGAACTTTTCTTTCTAACTTGTCCCTTTTCTTGTCGACCCTGAACGAAAGAGAGAGGTGAAAAACACACAGCCGACGAGGCTACAGCGATGCAATAAGGTGTAGCAAGTTGCGCAAGACGGGGTCGTAGCAGAGTTGGCGGGCACACAGCTTCTTTAGTCAATGAGCTGCACAGAACTCTTGGGCAGTCAGTAAGCTCATATTGGTTTGTTATCAGAATCAGAATTTTAGTATTAAAAGTTGGGTAGAATTACAGGCATTAAGTATACAGAAGACGGTTAAATAGTCAAGAGACTGTATTCGAACCTCTGATGTTGATAATGATAATAATGATGACGATAATGATAGTGACATTGATAATTTTCTATCTGCGACACACAGCGAACCTAGACCCTAACATCTCTGCAGTAAAATTCTTATATCATGCATGTGCTACAGAAACTGGGTAAATCCTACTACCTTTCAGCTCCCTTTGTTAATCTTCTGTACAAAATTCTAGGGCGGTGATTTAAAAGCGTGTCGGTTTGTGACGATGATAATTATTTACCTACGAGAAGCGGCAAAGCTCAACCAGACCAGCTCCGCTAAAAAAAACACATCAGCCTACGTTGTTTTGCATCGTCTTTCACTGATTTCAAAGAAATGTTTAAAACTCCTTTAGCAAATGCCAAGCTTTGCCTGTTTTATGGGGCACACTAAAGTGATTTGATGTTTTCATTTGGTTGCACAAGCAATTATGCAATATAATCATCTCATCATGCATACAAGGATGAATGCCGCGGCTGTACATGTGGAGATAATACCAACACAATAGACCTCTACCAGGGTACGTCACAGCGTGACGTCACCGGTGCATGTGCAAGGCGGTGGTTGGCAAAACACTCCCGCCGGTGGCTGAGTGGGGTGCAGTCGCTCGGTGCTTAGGGCAATTTTTTTTTCCTTTTTGAAAGCTTTATTTACATCTCACAGTGGCAACATTAGCTGTGGCATGTGTCAGAGAACATTAGGTGTGTGATAATGTGTGTGATGAAATATTCGCCACGCTGGCTGGCTGTTTATCTACAAAAAATGAACACACATGGCAGCCTGTGCGAGGAACAGCGGCACTTTTTCGAAAATGTGCAGTGTTGACTGTGCCGTGTAGTGTGCGTTGAAATGCATTGATAATTTTGGTTCATTTTTACAGACAGGTGAAACTGGGAATATTGTGTGTGGTGTGTGTCAGTGTGAATAATGCGATGCATCCTGTTTGCGAAAACACTGGTATTCGTTGTGGGCCAGTTTCAGTAACCGACTGTCCATGGAGCTTTACCATCTGACACTGTATTCAAGGTAAAAATACATTCGACGCGATCATCTATGAGTGGATACCGTAATTACTTGAATCTAACGCGCACCTTTTTTCCGGTTAAGAGAGTTCATAAATTGCATGCGCGTTAGAATCGAGTACGAAAAAAAATGAATATGGTCATTCTATTGCCATCGCCACTTACAAAATGGCTGCCCCCTACGTGCGTCGGCATGGCAGGCCGGTCATTTCTGCCTATGTGTTTCCCATGTGCGGCACTTCATACGTGTGCTGAGGAGTTCGTCATCTTGTAGTACATTAGCATCTACGGCATGGTAGGGCCGACTCCAAAAACTCGACGAGTGCACCACAATGCTGCTTCTAAAAGAAAAGTCATCGCGTGTGCCGAAACGGACAGAAATCGGGCCGCATCGCGGTCATTCGGAGTTCCCGAAACGTGCATGCGGGACTGGCGGAAACAAAAGCAGAATATTGTCGACAGCAAAGATTCACGCAAAGGCTTCAGTGGACCACAGCAGGGTCGGTTTCCACAAATTGAAGAGCTGCTCGGCGAGTATGTGATTAAGCAGTGAGCGGCACAGCGACCCATGACGACAGAACTGCTCCAAGTGCAGGCTATGCAGTTAGCCTTAGAAAAAGTGCTAATGCAGAGCTAGTTTAAAGCGACCAAGTGCTGGCTAACTAACTTTATGAAGAGGAAAGGCTTTTCCCTCCGAAGGCGAACGGGCATATGCCAGAAGTTGCCGGAGGAGTACGAAGAAAAGCTTCAGAGTGTTCAGAGGTTCCTCCTAAACTTGCGGCACAACAACGGCTACCTGCTTGGGCAAATCGGGAATGCCGATCAGACGCCTCTTTACTTCAACATGCCTGGCACCACAACCGTCGAGGAGAAGGGGGCGAAGCAAGTTCGTGTACTGACATCGGGCCACGGTAAAACTAGAGTGACAGCAATGCTCCGTTGCATGTCAGATAGGCATAAACTTCCCCCGTACTTCATATTTAAACGGAAGACGCTCTCAAAAAGAGTCGTTTTCCCGAGTGATGTGATCAAGCGGGCCAACGAGAAAACTGGGTGCGCGTTGCAATCGATGTCTTAGTTTTTTTTTTTTTTTGTCGTGGAAACCGGGCGCGCGTTACAATCGAGGGCGCGGTAGAATCGAGTAAATACGGTATGCGCGGCATGCAGAACAATTAAAGTGCATGATCTCCTGGTGATATATACGACTACGCATGAGTTATAAGCATGTTGTAGTATCGGCTATAACTCGTAATATCTGATACCTGATACGTGTTAATAAAAACAGCGGAGATTTTGGTTTCTTATTTACTTTGCACTTTTACGGCTCGATCCTTATGAAGTGACAATGCACGTTAGAAGTTTGTGTATCAGGCCTAAAGGAGCAATATAGGTACGAAAACACGTTATAGGTGTCAAATGCAGCAAGGTAACTGTGCCAGATAATATTATATACTAATAAGATGTCGGGTTTCAGATCACAAATTTTCACTGTGTTCTTGAGAAACGCAGCGGCAGAACTTCACTTTGATTTTCACGAGGACATGTTAACCTCAGCCTAACCCATGGCAAGAAGTGTTGTTTTTTTTTCATTTATCTTCTATGAGACTTTTGGGCAATGAGCGAGAATCTTATCCGTGACGTCGCGCACAGCAACTCGAAAACCATACTGCCGCCAATGCTGTACCTCATTTAAAACTGCATTGCACATGCCACGATGGAAATCGAGTAAGCTTAGATCCGTGCCATGCAAATATTCCTCAAAGTGCCAGTAATCATGTACATTCAAAATGTTCGCTCTTGAAAAAGATCAGATTTTCTTTATGGCTGCCATCTACGTGGGTAAAGCCCACTGCGTGCTAGTCGCATCTCTCAGTACTCTAAACAAAGTTTCTCCATCCATCCAACTACGACGAGCAAATTCCCACACTATGAGCAGTGACCCTTCCGCGACCCCCTTCATTTAAAAGCTGTGACTTTAGAACAAAGCAATATAGAAATTTTTGTCGAAAAAATGCAGACACGCCACTCTGCTATGCATAAAGGTGCCGCCGGAGAAACTTTCTTGCCAACTAGCACCTGCTCTGAGAAAGGGTGTAGGGGGCGGGGTGCCCGCAGTGACGTCACACTGTTTACAAACAGGGAGTGGTCTAATAGAAGAAATTGTAGATGAACTATGTGGGGATCTGAGGCGCGCCCGCGACCATATCGCGGGCATTCCTCCACACGGCCACAACCTTTTGCTTTTCTGCTCTGGTAACGGCACGTGACGATAGATGGCGCCACGTGCTGGCACCGCACGTATTACGTGCGCGCCGAGAGAGCTGGCTCTCTTCTCCGTGGTTGGCGCCGGGTAAGCACGTGTTTTCCTTCGTCCGCATCCCCTTGGGGAATCGCCGGACTGTAGCCTGCCTGGGGTGGCCTTTGGCACCTCGGCAGGCGTGTTTACTTCAGGGCTAGCTTCGGTAGCGTACGCTAAGCCCACAGCGGTGCCTAGTGCTCGAAGTGGTCGTACCACACCGAGCCGCACTTGCCGTAGTTCTACGTATGCGAGGTTTGCCCTAACACTCGCGACCAGGCCCAGTGGCCATCGTGAGAGTGCGCACCATAGCCGCGAAGGACCTTTTCCTGACCGGCGTGTCAAAGCTTACCATTGCCAGCTGCGACGTGCTCGCGGTTTCCCTTATTGTGAACGTCCGCATTTGGGTGCCTTTGCTCCCCGCATCCCTGGAGCGGACGTTGTACTGTTGTTCGGGGTGCCGCCAAGGGCAATAAAGTGTTGTGTATTTTTGTATTTAAACACTGTCTGTTTGCCGCACTAAACGCCTTATTAGTTGAGCGCGCGCGGAGTGGTGTGCTACACTCGAGTAAGTGACGGAGTCGAAGCCCTGTGGCACACTAAGCGTGAACCCGCGGTGATCATCCGCTACGGTGAGTACCGGGGTCACCATAACTATATTGCTGTCAGCACTGATGAAAATTCACGCCAGTTTGTTCTACATCAGTGTATCATAATAGACAACAAATAGACACCCGCAAAATGCCAATTGCATAATACAGTGACTTGGTAAAAGAATCCATGAACACACTATAAAATCCTTTTACATTTTCGATGGCCTATGCATTTTGGCAAATATAAGATGTTTTCTTTTTCCCAAGAAATTTGAGGGGATGGCTACCTTTTGATTAACAACAACCTTAAGATCCTTTTGTGAGGGTCTTAAGGGGGGGGAGAGTGTATGCACTTTGTCTACGCACGTTGAGTTGCTGTCGTCTTTAGCATCTAACAATGAAATTCAAACAAAAAGTGTTTTTCAGGCTCGTATGATCTATTTTTTTTTTTAATGTCATAATTGGTCTGAAGAGCATTTGGGTATAAGGTTGTGATGAGGTTGAAGAAGCATCAAATAGCATCCCGTTAGTCTTACAAGTGCCAAGTATGTTCCAGTGATGGCCACTCACTTTGCCTGGGCCTCAGCCTGCATGAAGATGAACTCCCACTTGCGCGAGAACATCTTCTGAAGCCGGGCCAGGTTCTCAGCCTCGTAGTCGGCTAGCTCCAGGCGGGCCTTGTTCTGCATTGTTCGCTTGCACAGGTACACGGCTGCGCAGCGGCCAATCATGTTCACCGGATGAGGTGAAAGAGACCGACAGAGAACAAGTTAGACATACACAGCGGAGACCAGTGGCACAGCACTTAGTGCCGAGTCTTAATCAAAGGTGAGACACACTGGCAAGACTTGACGGTTAGCCCATTACCATTAGTAAATCGAGCCGCCAATAGCTGAAAACTCCATCAACAAACACAACCTACTATTAATTAGGAAAAACAATAATATTTGAAGGTAACGTGACTAAACAACAAGGTTTGAAACATTGGGAATCAAGGATGCATACAGCAATAGTATCTTCTAAATTTCACAGCTAAGTGTTTTTCAAACAATGTCCCTAGAAACTGGCCAGGCTCAGTCTTTGTGAGAGTGTTCAAATTCCACACACTCCCTTTCAAATTGAGACTACCGAATCAACATGCAAAATGTCTTCCATCCATGCAGTAGCTGCTGCAAAAACATCAAGATAGTGCTGAAATAATATTTTTTTGCATTTGATTCTGCTCTTCTGCGTCACATATATTCCCATGGGAACCCCGAGCTGTGAGCAATTTACGAAACATAATCAATGAATTTAGCTTGACTTAAGATTTGCACTGCAATTACCATTGATTAGATTAGAATCTTTGAATACACTTTGCAGTGTGTCCAATGATTATCCGAGTTGTGTATCAAAAAACCAATAACAGTACAGGCACAGTCTGTTAGCTGTTTCAAGAGGCACAGCCTGTTAGCCCTTTCATGACAGAGTAATAAAAGTAAAGATCCATCAGCAAACTAGCATTTAGCATTCTCCTAGAGAAACTATGGTCACCAGGAAACAGTGGCTTACCGTAGTCAGTATTTTCAGGCTCCCAGCAATTTGAGGGCCAGAAGTAAGGCGTCTGCAAGCATAAAAGAGACCATTCACTGGCTAAGGCAACTTAAGTAGTATTGTTAAGTAAGTCGTCAGATAACGATTAACAGTTCAAATTGCTGAAGTTATTGCATAAACATGTTGGGGCAACAGATAATTTTGCCATAATGGGAAGGAGTCGCTGAACGAAAACTAAAGGTGAAGTTACCACTGTTAATCACTTCAAGTCTTCCTTTTTTTGTGAACCTCTCACTCATTTAATGACCATCCCACAGTCCACACTAAGCTGTGACTGAGTGCAATGCAAACAGAGTACCTTCCTAGCGATTACACTGATCTTACAAACCTTGCGAAATGAAGCCTACTGCAGTCCAGCAACTTGAACCCAACCAGGCTTAATCATGATCAAAAACGCCCCACGTGAAACAAGCACCAAAAAGACTAAAGAGAGATTCACTGCAGCAGTCTAAAAAAATCTTCAACAGTAAATGCACTGACATGAAACACAGCCATGCCAGTGTTGTGACCAGAGAGTCTTTTGCACTGTGTCAACAACCTGCAACGAGTGCTAAATCAGTAAGAAAGACCTGCTACTTATTTACTTCTGAATTTCATTTCTATGTTGAAAAACCCACAGAGTTTCCTAAAATTAAACGAGAGAGGACTCTGGTGCTGCGATCGTTCAGAAACCATGAAAATGATGGGTAGTACACGGATTTGCCTAATTTTCGTGCTTGCAGGTTACAAACATACTAGTGGCTTTGTTTATTGTGTTTTGGTTTTGTTTCGAATAAAAGAACGAACAGTTGTGAACTTCGTTACCCGATTTGAAATGAAGAGCCTAAAAGTTAAGAGTGGTGAAGTGCAACTGCTGAACATTTGCTGATTTTCATTTCGTGACAAAGCAGCTCTGAGCCAGGCGAAGCCAAACGAACACAAAAGAATGAAAAATACACAAGTCTGTGCACCATCTACCCATCCTTCCTACGCTCGCTGAAGCGCCATGCGTGGCAGCTCCCAGACACGCTGGCGGCATCAAAGTTCCCTCTAATGTATTTCTGGGAAACTCTATGAAAAAGCTAGCCTGACATGGCTACTGACTGCATTTCTGAGGGTATGTTACTGCATACTACATTGTTTCCCCCAAGTACAGGCACTGCAGGAAACTTTAACTAACTAGCAACTAACTATTTAGTTGCTTAGTTTTCAACATCACAAATGCTGGCGTCTTGACCTCCTTCTTGTGTCAGCATTTGCATGCCCTGCCTTTTAGAATGAATACTTAACAACTAGCTCGGCTCTGTGTTATTCCAACTAACAAACCAACTAGCCAACTAACCATCCAAAAAGGTAAATACACCACAAACACCGGCGTTTGTGGCATCTTGACTTCTTGTGTTCGTGTTTGCACACCCTGTTTTTTAGAATAAATACTTCACTCATTCACTGTTTATTCAGACAAAAACAAAGATTGCTTTGGTTGAAGGGAGCAAAGGCAGATTACCTCTGCCTGACTAAGGTCCCTCCACCCATACATTTGCTCAGGTGAAGTGGAACAAAGAATACAAATTTCATTCTGCTTTGTAATGAGGGGACACAAAATTCAGATTCAGAAAGTATAGCAGATGTTGACAGATATGTTTTAAAATAACACATTACAGTCATCACCAATTAGCAGTAGTAATATAAAAATATATATATATATAAAATGCAACAAGGAGAAACTTCTGACAGAATTACCAAGTACCATAAAGAAATACATTTGAAAAGTTACAGTCATCAGCAATTAGCAGTAGCAATATAATATATATATATATATATATATATAAAATGCAACAAGGAGAAACTTCTGACAGAATTACTAAGTACCATAAAGAAATACATTTGAAAAGAAAGAAATTGAGCAACTTTCATCAAATATGCAAAAGGACGAACAATATAAAAAGAAATATTTATAATAAATAATAAAAGTAAGACTCCTCACAAGTAAAAAGTACATCTTAACTTTTTTTTTCTCAGACTGTTTTTAGTGTTATGTTCGTTGAAAAGTTCACGGACATAGCTATTTTCATGAGTACATAAGGTTTTTGGTATGATAATGTTTGCTTACCATATGTTGCTCTGAAAAAAGGCAATCGAAAGCGATCACAGCGTAGATCATAGGGAGTATGACAACTAGCTCGGCTCTGTGTTATTTTAACTAACTAACAAACTAACTAGTAGTGAGGCATGAGAAGTAACAGGTGTACACACACACCTGGAAGCGATAAAAGGTGCCGTCTGCCTTGACGGTGAGCACATGGTCATCGATGGGGAAGAAGTAGCCGTGCGAGGCCATCAAGTGCGCCAGGTGTAGAGCTTCCGCTGTGACCAAAGGCAGCAAACGACGCCATGCAATCACTTTACTGTTGGCTATCTCATAGCACACAGCTGGAACTACACAATATTTTGTGCATCGTCATCATCCACATCGCTGCTTCAGAGTCAGGACTTTCCTATAAGGATTCTGCAATTACCACTTGTCTCGCAGTGGCGGCTTTCATCTTGTGCCTGAAAGTTTCCCAATTTTGTCACGTCGCATGGATCGCCTGTGTTCACTTACTGTATTTACCTTTCTTCTACAACAGTCTTAGCTGTTATTCTAGAATACCATCTATCATATGTCATACACCATTACTAACCCCACCCACATACTTTTTTGTTGTCAAAACCAAGGGGACCTAACTAAATCCTAAATATGAAGCTCTCCTGATGCCACAAATGGAATCTGCACATGTAATGCAGAGATCATACGTTCAATTCACACCAACAGTGAGCTGTTTTCTCATCCATTTTTCATTCTCTGTTTATCTCACATTAACTATACTTCAAACGAAGACTCAAAGTGGCGATCGGCTGCATACTGTTTTCTGCTGCATTTTCTATTGCCTTTGTGGGATCTTATATTGTGCGCACAATAAATTACATTACATGCAGCAATGTGGCATCACCATGCCCCGCATTTTTGCCATGCATCACCATGCCCCATTCAATATTAAAACCGCCTGTGCATGATACCAAACTTGGTTCTAGGACAAGAATCATTAGTATCAGCAGTGTGGATGTGAAACTGATTAGAAATCTTGTCCACTGAACTGCGAAGTAAATTTAGACAGAATGTTTCAGAGAGTTGGAAATATGTGTGACGGAAGCGGCAGACATTTCAACTCACTCTGATCGTCGACGTCAAGGTTCTTCATCATCCATGCAATCAGGTCAGCTCCTGCCGCACAAAAAACGTATGCATTACTTAATTAAGAGATTTGTGAAACAGCATCTATAATAGGTCTCACTTGTCCTGAAGGCAAAACTCTTTTGTATGCCTTTCCCATCCTGTTGCACATCTAGGCTGACAGTGACCCCCTCCCCAACTGCTTATGTGCTTACTACTTCAAAACGAGCCTAATAAATTAAACTACGACAACACTTCATAATGCACATACAAGTGGGTCCACTGTTAAAGGAAATACTTGTGCGTATGGCATGTCTAGCTTGCTTAGATTTGCATAGTAGTACTAGTCACTGAGAGTTTTGGCTCCTTTAACAGACTAGTGTTGCACACAAAAAATTTTTCCATATCTGCTTGCACTGAAGGGGGGGGGGGGCAGCAATATGAAAGGTGCTCATTTGAATGTTCCCTAGTGAACCATGCTGTATACCTTTAAAATGTTGCATGATTTTGTGAAAATGTAAACTCATAAGTATGGTAGTGTCTCATATCGGTCAGAAGCTTTGAGATCAACAAAACAGTGACCAGCTATGCAACAGATTTCTGGAGCACATGACTATGTGTTCAATGCTGACAGGGAATTCGAATATCTCTAAAAAAACAAAACGGTGTAGAAGACAGCATTTATGTGTATGTGTACTTTGCACATTAGCACATCGTGTGGAACATCTTGAGATATTTGTCACAGAACTACAGTATCCTTTAGTCAATGCTTTTATGATATTAAATAGTTGCAAGGCTTTGCCAATTACATTGTGCATGAACAATCGTTAATTGGCAATCATGTTTTGCATCGAGATAAGCATGATGGCTATAGAACATTGGGTTAGCCAAGCCGATAGGCTATCAGCCAGTGATGTGTGTGTGTTGTGTTCCGTTTACACTAGTGGTTCTCAAATGGGGGTCCGCGGATGCTAGGGGTCTGCGAAGCCATTTCTATGATTTGCGAAGCCCTCACCTGCATTTTTATTTAAGCATAACTGTGCCATGTATTGATAAACTGTCCAAAATGAAGTGACGTGGCTCGTTTGTTTGATGTTTTTGATAGGAATAAAAGACGCCTATTTCAGGCTCCAGTTGTGTTACTTTACCTATGTACCCCCTTCTCCCTCCCTCCCTCCACGTAAGGGGTCCCCCATCTTCCACTAGCCCACAAGGGGTCCCCCGACACATATCCATGGCTGTGAACCACTGGTTTGCGCTATTCAAGGTTGCTTTTGCCGAGTGCATGACGCTGTTACAACCAAAATACATCTTCCATTTCGCCATTGGGTGCTGCTGCAGCAAACCTGTCCCTTTCTGCTGTTGTACGGGGCTGTACTGGTGATGAAATAAAAGCCACCTACTGAACAGCATGCAAAGTTGACATCGAGAATTGCTCGCATCATGAAAATTCTGCTTTAGCAAAAATTTCATGCCAAACACATGAGTCATCATGCGCTCTATAAGGGACTGCTCAAAATGCTGACAAAACACTAGAAAGAAGACACAATGCTGATGCCGCCCCAAAAACAGGATCCTAGGAAAGGCCAGAGTTTACACTAGAACTCTATGCCTTAAACAACTTCCAAACAAAGTAAGTGGAAATTCAAAGGCTTGTTTTTCTTCATTAGAGATCTGATATGTTTACCTCTCAAGAGATACATCGGATCCTCTGGTCAACCACCTCCACTGATTGGAATGGTCTAGACATTTTTTTTCTTTCAATTATTATTCATAGTTCTAATAATTGTACAAGACGGACAACTCACCAGTGAACACGCTGGGTATCTTTGACATGAAGCTCTTGACCGTCCGCACGGGCACGCCAGTCTGTTCGTTCTGCATGCGCTCCACGATCTGCTCCATCTGTTGGCGTTTGCCGAAGAAAAAAAATAGAAAAGCAGACTGCATCATCATCAAACGATAGAATGCATTCTCGTGGACAGCTTACGTGAGGAATTCTGGGGAGGAATTAAGTTTAAAATTTCGTACATACGGCATCAATACATCCATTTCTAAAAAAATATATATGCAAGTATAAATGAAGGCATTGTAAAAAATGACTCCTCAGAGGTTGGTACATATTTGCATTGAACATAAGCTGCACATGAAGGCAGGTCATGTTAGACTTGCCAAATTCAATGAAGCAGATTCCACATCTGGGTTGTATGACAGATCAATATAAATGTATGTCATATCGGAGCTACCTTAAAGAACACATAATGACGATCCCTATGCTACCTCTTCCCCATACAACCACACATGTAGTATACTTCAAACTGCAGACACATTTAACAGTATATGACTTTCTATAGAATCTCTTTAGAATCGATGAAGAAATCTCCACATGAATCTAACCCATACACTTGTCAAAATCATTTCGCTTCACTGCTGAGCATAACAATGGGCCGAATTCAAAGTGATAGAATGTTAAAATACCCTTTGAATGCATATTCAGGAACCTCAGGCAAACATGATAAATTGCTAGCCTGCTGTGTTTTCTCAGTGGCTACAACGTTGGGCCACTGAACTATATAGATGTCTGGGCCATACGCTTCATTATCAGCAGCCACATCCCACAAATGCTTCACACGCCCTGAGAAGCCTTTTTGTCCCACAACAACATACAGCATGCATATGGCCAGCTTGGGTTTGCCTCCCTAAAAACACGCAGCTTATGGCTATTCTAAAATCCTAAAATATTCCACATAAGGAATATTACCACATGCACTTAATGTTTCAATTTTGCTGTATTCAGCTTCTGCCCACAAATACTACTCTCAATTATGCTCGGCGCAGACCACACCTCAGTGCTCGATAAACTTTGCATTTGTAATAGATAATTTTGTTAAGATTATGTGCATAATGCGATCATTCAAGCTTATTACAGAGCTTGCACAACCACCAGTGGTAGCTCTGGAAAGTTTGATCTGTCATGTATAAAAGACGGCGGATCCCAACAATGATCAGCTTTTTCCATGGTCGATGCTTTTTTTTTTTTTTGCCGTGATCAGTGTATACTGAGTGCATACATGTTCGACCAAATAAAGTTTTATCTTTGACACACTGCCTACAGCCTTTACCCACGTGACGACCACGTAACTGAATTCTACAAGTGAAATCAGACAGGCGTTGTTCATGATGTCATGTGGTCAGTGTGGAAGCCTGAAGAAGTGGAGATGAAGTTGTACTAATGCGCCTCTCAATACGGGACTTGGCAGCATGTGAATGCAAAATATAATGCCTTGCAGAAAGCTATAATAGGAGAGGGAAATAAGACAACCACCCATTTGTAGAACGAAGCCTTAATAAAATCACTACGGATTTCTCGGAAAGAAAAGCCTCTTAGTTGACAAAAACTTCGCCATGGTGCGAGGTTCGAACTCGGGATCAATGCCTGAGAGGGGCTGTCGCTCTGCCATTGGAGCTAACTAAGAAGGTAGCAATTGACAGTGCGAGGGCGAATCCATTGACAACGAAGCACATGGAACAAGTATTGCAAATGAGTTCTTCGGAAACCCACAAGATGACAATACATGTGTCCATGTGCTTCGATTTGGCAATGAATTCGCCCTCGCACTGTGAATTGCTACCTTCTTGGTTAGCTCCATTGGCAGAGCAACAGCCCCGGTAAGACGTTGGTCCCAAATTCGAACCCCGGTCTAGAACAATTTTTTCGGCAACTAAGAGGCTTTTCTCTTTAAGAAATTCTTACAGGTTTTCTTGCGGCTTCGTGCTACAAAAAGGTGGTTGTCTTCTTTCCCTCTCTTAACTTTTCTGCCACCTTTCGGGTCTCTGCAGAACTCATTTGCAAGCTATTATAAGGGTATAATTAAATCAAGCAATCATATCTTTAACATGCCCAAGAATAACTCAGATGTTTTACTCTTGCTGCATGCAAAAAAAAAGAGCAATATAATATCAATATGTGGGGTTTAACGCCCGAAAACCACAATATGGTTACAAAAGCACCGTAATGAAGGGCTCCGGAAGTTTAAACCTCCTTGGGTTCTTTAACGTGAACCTAAATCCAAGTACATGGGCCTTGAACATTTTTGCTTCCATCAAAAATACAGCCGCCGCAGCCGAGCTTCGATTCCGCGACCTTTGGGTTAGCAGTGAAACCGAATAACCACTACACCACCACAGCGGGACGCATGCAAAAAAGAAAGAAAGAAGTAATAAACAATGCGCAAACTTTATAAAATACCAATAAAGACATAAATATCTAGTCACATTGACAGGGCAAAATATATTAATATAACACAAGGAGTATGAAGCATTTATGATCTAATTTAATAAAATATATACAGGTGAACAGTTCAGGGCAGGTAATGCCATTACAAATGAAATAGCAGACTGGCACGATTTCGCTGGCACAAGTTTCAATGACCGTGACAATAACCAAATAGTGCTACAACAGAATCTAGTCATCTTCAGCATAGAGATAACTATATTTGCTTTGGAGTTTTTTTTTTTTTAATGCCCTCAATGGTGTCATTGCCGGATTTAGAAATGCCATTACAGGTAACATAGGCATATATTTGAGTTTAGGAAGAAAAATTAGTGCAATGTGCGAAAGGGCAGTGAATGTTATTGTGCTATTATTATAACCCTAACAACAAGAACACTAACAATAATAAAAATAATAAAATCCAAGATGAGTTCTGAATATTTGAAAGCATTATTGTCAGACTGAACGTATGACCAAGCAAAAGCAGAAGTAGCCTGAAGTGCCAATACCGCATGACATCGACACCTGTTAACACAAGAGACAAAGGTTACACCACCATGGCCAGCACGTGTGTACAGTAAATAAACCCAGTGGTGGTGACAGGGATATATGTACTGCACACAGAACCTCCCAAACAGCAGGCCAGTGCAATATACTGTATGACACCATGCTACTTTCATGCACAGTTTCCAGAGGCCTAGCAGTAGCAACTGAAGTGGTAAGATAAATATTTTGCTTCAAAGTAGCATGACATCATTAAGCATAGGCACAGTTCTGCCATTTAGGAGAACTGGTTGAGTGCACTAAGCAAGGCACTTAATTACCTAGCATAGATCTTAGGCTCTAAGTTGCTTACATGTGTAACAGTTTCCTTGTGAAGTTATTCTATTTTATTGCAATATGAATTTATAGATATAGACACTACCGACGCATTTCGCCGTTGGCGTAGGCGTCGCCGTGATGTTCTCTAAAATTTCAAATCGGTCACATATACTCTGTGCGTCATGTGTTCTATGTGCGAATGAAAGCCTGCGAGGGCAGCCGAAGATCACGGCTCAAGCAGAGAGGAAATGATCGGCAGTTATCTTGATTGATATGTGGGGTTTAACGTCCCAAAACCATCATATGATTATGAGAGACGCCGTAGTGGAGGGCTCCGAGAATTTCGACCACCTGGGGTTCTTTAAAGTGCACCCAAATCTGAGCACACGGACCTACAACATTTCCGCCTCCATCGGAAATGCAGCCGGGATTCGATCCCGCGACCTGCGGGTCAGCAGCCGAGTACCTTAGCCACTAGGCCACCACGGCGGGGCATCGGCGGCTATCTTCCGATCGTCACGCGACAGACCTGTGGCGAGTGGCAGTCCCGGAGGGGGGGGGGGGGGGTGCGTTACTTCGGCCGCAACATGATCGAAGGTCGGGGCACATTTGCGTACTTGCGGGCGTCGGTCTAACTTGAATCATTATGAGGCGCACTTTTATCTAAAAAGTCTACAGTAAAAACACAGAAACACACTTTCCGTTTCGTCCGTTTCGGTGTGTAGCTGAGTGATAAATGACGTAATCGGTCATTATTTATGGCCGAACGCTTCCTGCTATCACAATCTCGAAATCGTCGACAAACCGGGAACACGGGATTGCAAGGAAGAGTGACGTGACGTTATGGCGATGCGCTGCGCAGTCGCGCAACGAGAAACGCACATTAAGTAGGGCTGCAGCCAATTGGAATTTAGGTGTCCTTTGGCTGGTGGACACGCCAGTTTTTTTTCACCCGATAAGCCATTCGACGCTTTCGCATTCACAAATAAATCAAATGTAGGAATGAAACTTGTCGTTATAATTAGCTGGTGGCGTCCACGCGTGCGTGACCCGAGAAATTCGGGCGAAATAACAAAATGTCTCGGAGCGCACGAAGAAGTTTCTGGCAACTTTGAAAAAAAAAAAAAACGATGGCGAACAAATAACGAAAGGCTGAATACGAAAAAAGGAAAAATAAAAACAGAAAATTGCGCGAGAAAGCGAAGTGCAACAACCAACCGCTGACATGACCGACGCCCTGGGGCGCTCGACGCGGCTGCAGCAGACAACAACCGACGGTTTGCAGCAGACGACAGCGCTGAACCGGAACACGGTTATCGCCTTCCGGCAGACGACGAAAAACGATGAGGGAAGGAGAGGGGAACTCAAAAACGGAAACCGGAAGCCAAGAGGCGTCAGGTGAATTAAGTTATAAGAATAAAAAAAAAAGGTTTAAAATCAAACAGCTCCCCTGTTTATTTATTCTTTTCCAACCACTCACAACGGAAGCAGAAGGCTGAGCTTCTTTCTTTTTCGCGCGGTTTTTCAGGATTCCGTCTGCTGCTCCTGACGATGCCCCGAGTCGCGTTGTTATAAACAGCGGCAGGAATACGATAACGCCTGCATCCCAGCCAATTATTCGTTTGTTTCTTTAGGTGTTAAGGCTCCAACACACATGCGCCGCTCATACATGGCACAATGCACGCACCATACATCAAGGCACGCTGAGCGGGAGTGTAGGCTGCATGGGGGTGCTTCGCAGAGGAAAGAGAAGGTGCGAGAGTGCGTAACACGCAAACAGTATTAATGGCACACTAAAGTGAAACATGAAAGTGAGTTTAGACAGGTATATTCATAACTACAAATGTCGCCATCACATGGTCAGTGATCAAAATACTAAATGGACGCCACAGTCTCACGTTTGAATTTGGCACCGAAACTTGAGCGCGTGGACGTCGGCGTAAGTTAGACGTGTGGCAGCTTGGGCTAGTTGGTATGGCATGACGATAGTTATAGCGCGAGAACAAAACGACGACACATGTTCTTCGTCTCCTTCTTGTCTCTGTGTCGTCGTTTTGTTCTCGCGCTATAACTATCGTCCGGGTAAGGTCCCAAATTTCGAAGTCTTACAGCAGAGCTGTTATGGTAGAAGCGTGTCCTAGACGGAAAATTATCATCATCATAAACCGGCTAGCATGCGCTCTCGTCATCATCGTCCTCTAGTGCTTTACTCCTAGAACACGCACGTCTCTTTGTCCGGCATGGAATGCAATTACCTTGCCTGGCGAGAGAAGTACAGAGTGCCCCGCCGCGGTGGTCTAGAGGTTATAGCGCACGACTGCTAACACGAAGGTCGCGAGATCTAATCCCGGCTGCACTTTCGATGGAGGCAAAAAAAGTTTCGAGGCCCGTGTACTTCGAGTAGGTGCGCGTTAAAAAACTCCAGGTGGCAAAAATTTCCAAAGCCCTCCACTGAGGCATCTCTCATAATCGTATGGCGGTTTTGGGACCAGGGGCGGCGCCAGGGGGGGGGGGGGGCAAGGGTGAGCTGGAGCCCCCCCAAAATTCTCGCCTGCCCCCCCTATGCCCACCCAAGTGCCCGGAAGCATATATTGAAAACCTAGTAGGAGCAGAGCTAGCTTGCCCCCCCGGAGGAACTCACTTTTCGTGGTTGCCCCCCCAGCAAAAACATCCTGGCGCCGCCCCTGTTTGGGACGTTAAACGCCAGATGTTGTTACTAACAAGTACAGAGAGAAAGAAGAGGAAGGTGAGCGTCGCAACGATTCGGATATCCAGGGACACTATAGCATAGCATCGTCTTGTATAATAGAATACACCAAGTGGTGGGAAAGGAAAATGAGGGTGATGAAGAAGAGGGTAGAAGGTAAAGCATCACATGTAAATAAAGAAAATCGGGCTAATACAGAAGAAGAAATACAAGAGAGAGAGAGAGAGAAAGGAAAAAAATAAAAGAACTAAAAAAAGTAAACGCCTAACGAAGTCATTACCACCTTGGTTCCCACCAGCTCTGCTGTGAATAATTAGCTGTGACTCAACCTCACACGACTTAATACCTTATATATATATATATATATATATATATATATATATATATATATATATATATATATATATATATATATATATATATATAGTCATGAATCTGAATAACTAACGCTCTGCTGGTAATGAAGAAGACGATGATGATCGGTGGCTGCAGTAGTAGCTCGCGCACGCCGCTCGCCATTAGCCAGACCTGCCTGATAAAGCTCATTTTGACAAGCTGCGTCTGAACCTTTCTCGACGTACAACACTATTTTATTATATATATATATATATATATATATATATATATATATATATATATATATATATATATATATATATATATATATATGAATGAGATCTAACAGACAGTAATGCCAAGGAATGTACAGGGGAAGTTATTAGACCGAATTGTAATGTAAATGCGAAGAAAGGAAAGTGGGTGAAAAGATAACTTGCCGTGGGCAGGAACCGAACCTGCGACCGAGGGACTATTGGTCAGCTGCCAGCTCGTAATAAGTTCACGTGCTACGCGACTGCCACACAAGCTCATAAAGAGTGTGCCACGCTCACCGCCATGGCTACAGACGGCGCTGACTGACACTCCCACGTTTGAAATTCGCATATACACCCAATAACGTGACTGGGAGGATAGCCGCCGTGGTAGCTCAGTGGTAGAGCATCGAACGCGTTATTCGAAGGTCGCAGGCTCGGTTCCTCCTTACGGTAAGTAAGCAGGAACTGAACCCGCCACCGCAAAAGAAAATACGTTAGCTTGCAGCGTCATCTGTTGCAAAAAAAAAGAAAAGAAGTTATGGCCGGTAGTCTGTAGACAAGCGCTGCTAGATTGTACTCCATCTCGGCTCACGCCTGTAGTGCGTAGTCCACTGGCAGCATATCAAACGTTGTGCGCGATTACAGCGCAAGCTGCAGTAATCGCCAGATATCACTCGCCGCGCGAGCGGTGAGGGAACGTAATCTAGCAGCGCTTGTCTGCCGGCCATGACTCGTTATCTTGCTTGGCCATAGATGACGCCAAAAACGAACGTGCTTTCTACACTTGTCGGATGATGGCGCTGTAGGCAGCCGCCGCAGAGCGCAGGCCACGCGTTCACGTGTTCCCTTTCATAAAGAACGACAGTGTACACTTCTAGAGTATGTGCAGGTTTTCCAAGTCAATCACGCTACCAATTAGAAATGTGACATAACATGCTGACTTAATACACAGCAGTTAAAAGGGACACTAAAGAGGAACAATGACTTGGTTTATATTGACAAACTGCACTCTGAGAACTATAATGGCATATGTTTCGCTATTATGAGTTCATTATTAGCGGAGAAAATCAGGGTTGAAATTTCATTTTTATATTTCGCGCCAAAATCTCCGCGCGTAACGCATAAAAATTTCGAAATGTATTTTTGGCATTTTCGTGGCGTTGATAGATAGATCTATCTATTTCACATGGGGGTTCCATCCACATGGTGTGCCACATGGGGTCCCACATATCTATCCCACATAGAGTCCTACATGGGTTCTTTAAAGCGCGCACAAATCTAAGCACACGGGCCTACACCATTTCCGCCTCCATCGGAAATGCAGCCGCCGAGTACCTTAGCCACTAGACCACCACGGCGGGGGCTTTTCGTAGAATTGGCTCGATGAGATTTTCTGAAACTTCGTATGCTAAGTCAGTGGCACCCACAGATTCAATGTATTTAATTTTTGTCGATTGGTATTTAATTTTTGTCGATACGACTTAGTAGACGCCTTAAAAATTTCTTACGTGACGGTGCTTGGCGCGGGAATCTCAAGGTGGCGTCGCCACCTAGTAAAAAAAAAAATGCCCCCACTTCCCCGAAGGGAATCGTGAGGAAATGCGAATGCATTTCTTTCGCCGAGAGATGGTACCATTGCCGTCAGACATTCGCCTTCACCGACTTCTGCCATCGCCTCGAGAGGCGCCCAGCCAGCGAACGGTCGAGAGTGAGGCGCGCGCGGACGGGAAAGTGGGGTGCAGGGAGGAGAGAGAGCAAACGGCGAGAGAAGCAGCGGCGAAGCACTGCACCTATCTTACATTCTCTCGCACCACATGCTCCGATTGCTAGGGACGAGGATAAGCGCGTGCACCCGCAGCTGTTGTTTCCATGTGAGAGGGAGTGAGAACGGAGAGATAACACCAGCCGGCGCGCGGACACCGACGCGGACAACACCGGATGCCTGACATGGCTAGACTAAGAAATGCATTCGCATTTCAAGAAACTACTGCTCGCGCTGCACAACCGTTCACGGGCCACCCCGACATGTAGGGACTGGATCGCGCGTTCGGAATTAAGTCAAGGGCGTCTTTACTTAGCTTTCGCTTTACGTTGGAGGCAACGTTTCTTCTTCATTAAATGAATAAGAATGATGAAGACGAAATAACATTTAAGCACTCCCAAACCATACCTAATTACGCAATATTCACGCAATACCCCCCTCCGCGACGTATTTACTCGTGTTCGCCCCGTGAGGAGATGCGAGCGGCCATTTTTTCATTCAGCTGGTGGTGGCACATTTTCCGTCATGGCGCTCAATGTAAACAGGAACTGCACCTTACGCATGACCAAAACCCACCGTGATGGCCTAGCACGCTGAGTGTAACGCGACTAAGCTCAATGTATAGGGTTCAATCCCCTTGCACAGCGGCCACAGCATACGTAATTTTTATCCCCCTACCATGGCTGCAGTGAAGCATGCGGACACTAATTAAAATGTAGTGATATGAAAAAAAAGGAAAGCGACACCATTTTTGCAACACCCATTATGATGGCTTTGCGCCTGCTGCCCATACATTGCTTCGATGTAAAAGGGTCCACACCCGAAACGGTACTTGTGTAAGGATGCGGGATCGAATCCCGGCCGCGACAGCCGCATTTTTGATGGAGATGAAAATGATTGAGGGCCGTGTACCTATTGCCCTGGGTGCATGCATGTTGATCCCAGGTGATTGGAATTTCCGGAGCCCTCCCCTACGGCGTCCGTCATAACCACATCGTGGTTTTGTGACATTAACAGTTATCATACCATTAAAATGAATAAATGTATGGCATTGAAGGTTTGCTCAGTGACTCCACAATCGCGGCACTGGCCTTACAGCTCTGCGCGGGTACTCGCACTGTTCTCCGCCGCCGAACGCTTTCCCAGATTGAGTGCTGTCAAAAAGCGCACCTGCTTTCGCATTCACACCTTTCAGTCTCCTTGAAGCCGCGTGGCCACTATGAATACCTCCTGTATCAGTTCGTTTGCGGATTAAAAATTTGACTTCGAGCAAGCGATAGAAAAGAAAACAGAAAACAAGGTAATAAAGATATAAAGAAAGCCAGATGAAACCACAGAAAGGAGATAGAGACAGAAAAAACAAAGAGCAAGGCAGGAAACGAAAGAGAGCGAAAAAAATTAAGAGAGGAAAGAGCAATAAAGATAGAAAGATAGATTGGACGGGATTGGATAAACCTTTATTGGGTCCTTTCAAACACAGATCACTGTGTAGAAAGGTAAAAGACACACACAGGGGGAGAAACAAATAAACAGATCCGAGATAAATAATAGAAACATACAGATATAGAAAGAAAGATAAGAAAAAAAAGAATATGTGGGGTTTAACATACCAAAAATGCGATATGATTATGATGGGCACTGCAGTGGAGAAATCCGGAAATTTAGACTATCTGACGTGCACCGAGATCGCACAGTACGCTGCCCTAAGTAATTTTGGCCTCCATCCAAGTGGCCTGGAGAAGCAGCCAGAATCGAACCCGCGGCCTTCGGGTGAGCAGCCGAGTCCCGTAATCACTCATCCGACATGGCGAACAAAAAAGGAAAATTAAAAAAAAATATATAATAGAGAAAAAACACGGAAGAATACGCAGATCCGCTCTCTCAAAGGCTTGTGCACTGACACAATGTTTTCCCTTTCTGTTTTTTTTGTTTTTTACAACACGGCGTGAAATGATAAAGCCGTGAAACGTAGAATTATGCGGCAACCCAAGAGTTTTTGTGCGTGTGGGTCCGCCGTATCCCTATACGGGACCAAAAAAAGCCTCCTGTAAATTAGGCAAAAACTTGGATGACGCTTGCGTTTCCCCAGCAAGTGCAGAACAGGCGGACAGGCAAAGAACTTTATTTGATCCGGAGACGACGCTCACTCCCCCGTAGGGGCGGGATGGACCCACGACGGGACGGGGAGATGCATCTGCTCGGCCACGTCATGGGCTCTCTGGATAGCCCGTAGCTGGTCTTCCTTCTCGTTGCTTGTGAGAAGAGATCGCCAGTCCTCCTCCACTGAGGGAGACCCGGAGCTCTCGCCCAGGGCGGGACATTGCCGCAGCATGTGTAGCAAAGTGCGACGCGGGTGATCACAGCGAGGACAGCCTGGCTGTATACCGTCCATATAGCACTTCGGGGGAGAAACGTATGATAGACTGAGCTCCGCTTAAAGTTGGATGCGGGAGGCGGAACCTCCGCCGTTCCGATTGATGGTGTTTACAAATTTCTTGAAAGTTAGGAGTGGATCTCGGCAATGCCAAAGCGTGTCCTCTGCCTCCGAGTTGTTCATCCCGGCGTGGAATGTGCAGAACGCTATAGCACAATCAGGCCACGCGCCCACCACCGCCTCCCCTGCAGTTGCTAAGCCTCGCTTCGGTTCTCGGTGCATGCATCGGCCGTGCCGTAAGAAAACGAGCAACTGTGCGCGTAACAAAAGCCGTTTCAGTGTATCCTATAGTGTGCCTACTGAAGTTGCAATCGTTACGTGCCAAACTACGTCATAATTCTTCATTTTGCGAAGGGCCCACTTTACGCGTGCGTAAGGCAACACGTGAACCTACGCAGCTGCTCACTTCGCTGATGCTATTGCAGCTGACGATGTGTCTGAGCGCTTTGTAATGGGTCAGCCAATAAAACACCCACTCCATCATTGTTGCAATTCAAATGTATCGACACGTGGCGAAATTCTACGCTTCTCCGCTTGCGATTCATACAGTTTTTTTTTTTTTTTCAGAAAGCAGTTTTAATAAATATCGTGACTCTTAGACACAACACCTCCTTGCCACGCTGACTAACTGAACTCGATTCTGATTCTACCCGAACATTTTTTTTTATTATTTCGTTTGCATTTTCTTACTTTTTTAGTCACAAGATAATATCTTACTCGCAGCCAACGACGCCAACACCAGAACTACTGCGAAACGAGCTCTTTAACACTTTCGCGTCGATAGGTACATTCTTACAAGATCGTGCTTTGGGCTACGTTGGAGAACATGGGTTACATTTATGTTCCTTGATAAGCCACAGTGGTCGGACCTTATATGTGCCAGTGGAACCTTCCCAATGGGACAGCTGCAGTCACGGTCTGAAAAACGCTGACGGTTCACCATATCCTTCACTTTAATACTGCAGTCGACATGCATCAAACAACCGCTCATGCACGCATTGGCGTCAAAATACGTAAATGCGCGAGACAAAGGAGGTCATTGATGTGGAAATTAATTTCAAGTCATGCAGTAGATGACATCAGTATAGGACGAACTCGTAGCAGACGACATCGAGATGACGTGTGCCTTCTGCTTGTGTGCTTTTGCCCTCAAACATAGGTTGTCTGTACTTCGAGATGTCGGCCGGAGATGAAATATCCCGCAAAAGAACAGATGGTTACGGATAGTGTCGCTGAAGTCGGTGGTTCGAGCAGCGAAAATGCTAGATGTACATGTGCGTACGAATACACTAAAACGAACCAGATGCTGGTGGTTAAAGGTATAGCTACAAAGACAGTGAAAAAAAAAAAAAACAACAACGAAGACCTGTAACTGATACTGATATGACGAATTTATCTAATACTACCAACGAAAACGTACATCACAAAACAAAATAAAAAAAAAAACGGTTTACGACCATAGCGCAGCAGCCCCAGGCCTGCATCAAATGAAGCTGTGCAAAGCGTATCTCACTGAGAAGGCACAAAATATCCCGAAAAGTTGTCAGACTGTAAGACTGCACAGGAGAAACGCCTACACAATCCAGCCTCCCTTTCAATCGAAATTCCGAAGTTATGCCACAATCAGAATACAGTACTAAAACGGCAAGCAAATTAAAAAAAATGTTGCAAAATGGGAAGCGTCGCTTTTTATGTATTAACGCGTTGCCGAAAACGAGGGGCGAACTATAGACGGCATCCTCCAGTAGAGACACACTACCAGAGCCGAAGCTAAAAGCCCCAGCCGTGGCTCTATATGTCACACTTACTCGGCCTCTTCTTTCTCGAAAAAAAAAAAAAATACGAAGACAGACGTGAGTAACTTGTGACAAGCAAGCGAGAAGTGGCCAAAAACTGCGCGCGAATAAAAAAGAAAAAGTACAGACCATTAGCGCGGAAAGGCAACAACGCACGAGAAGATGTGCGACCGAACGAAGAACAGACGTTCTTTTCTCTCCTTCGAAGCAGACGACAAAACGCAACAGACAGAAGACCGCGCCACTCTTATTTTTTTCTTTTTATTTCGTGTCTTGTTGCCATTGCGAGCGTCGCCTAGCTTTACCCTCCCGGCTTCTGTTCGCTTTAGAGCCGTCTGTTAGAAACGAGAACAGACGACCAGAAATAAAAGTGAAGGAGCAGAAGAACGGTGCTCGCCTTCACCGTCCTTCTGTTCGCTAGAGTCGCCTGCTACGAGGAACAAGAACAGGCGACAACACAACAAAAACACGACGACGAAGAAGAAGTAGGTCGTAATGGTGGTTTTGGTTCTCGCTCCGGGGAAAAAAAAGTACAGAACGGCACCCATGCAACGTAGCGAAGGACGCGGAAAGGAATGGTGACGACCACGAAGAAGAGGAGAGCCGAAAGCGGCAGCTGCTGCGCCACACGAGGCTTTTCCTTCTCTTCGTCTTGTTCTTCTTCGGAAGCCCGCGGAGTAGCACCGTTACGCCGAACTCTTCATATTTGCCGCTCGGCTTGTTTACGTTGAGCGCCGCAAAACTCGGGGTAGGCAGGCAGGCCCAGCGCACCCCCAACTCTCTTCTACTTCTTCGCGGATGAGAGAACGCGCGCCATCAACGAACAAGAAAGAAATGAAGAGAACGAATTCGCAAATCCTTTTCGCATGCTTGCTCGTGCAGAGCCACCGGGAAACACGAAAGAAGCCACCACGAGTCGGTACCATGAGGAGGATGCATGCACTCTACGGAAAATGGCGCACCACACAAGAGTCGGACGTTCGCGCGGCTTTCAACGAGTCGTTCGGGAGGAACACTGCAGTAAAAGAACAACAAGAGTGGACGGAGGCGCGCGGGCGGGCCACCGTTCTTTTTTCCCGAGCTTGTTGCGTTTCTCAAAGAGCAGCCGAAGGAGGCATCGTGCTTCAATTTGTTTGTGTTTGCTGACCTCGCCGTCTTGCGGCTATCCTTCGAGCTTCTTCCTCTTGCCCACGCGTCCCATCAAGAAAAGAGTTCTGTATATCTTCCTCCGTCGAGCAGCTTTCTTATGCGTCATTTTAAAGAATAATAAAATTATCGCTTCTCCTTTCGTTTCACTGTTTTATTTATTTCTTTTTTCGTTGTGACAGCCACACCGGTCTGCTGAACGATCCGATGGTATCGGGATCGCGAGTGTCGTCTGCAAGCTGTAAAGACGGAAACAGGAGAGTACAAATGTGACAGACGAATATTTAGCTAGCGGACTGTAAAAACATGGCACCCTTGACGTGCTTCCCTCACGCTTGCGGTGCACACACACACACACAACACACACACACACACACACACACACACACACACACACACACACACACACACACACACACACACACACACACACACACACACACACACACGCACGCACACGCACACACAAGAAAAAACGCGACTTTAACCGGTTGTGGCTGGGAAACGTGACGGAGGATGTCACTTGAGATGCGAGTCTAAAAGTATGCATACGAAAGTACGCCATATTTGTTGCTCCAACCCCAGCTCCCGGTGAGCTGTGAAGGTAATCAGAACGCCGTCAAGTTGCAACACACTTGGGAATATTAGAGCCGAGGCCCCGATTTAGCTTGCGTACGTAAAGCCCTCGCGTTCCTTTGTATTCCCCATGGGTGCGAATCTGAGCACAAAGGAACGCAAGAGCGTGCGCACTCGAGCTACTCAGGGTCCCCGACACTAAAACTGTCTAGTCCAAAATTTCGTAATGACGGCATTCTCAGCCAATCAGAGGTGCCGCATCACACCTCAGGACAAATCAGCGTTGACAAGTGGCGGAATTTGATAGTTTCCAGAATAGAACTTCTAGGTAAGCGCGCAGCTTTTCATGCACCCTGGAAGCAAGGCAGTGATGCAATGTGACGACTTTGACGGCATCACACCTCGGCGTATATACCCCATCTATCGATAGCGAGCTAGAGCGGATGCTATTTGAACTTGGCGTCTGTTCGCCCCCCCCCCCCCCCCCATTATCGATTCGGTGGAAGTTGTCGCTCATCGAAGACAGGAAAAGAGATTTCTTACAGCAGCGGTCGTAGTTCGTTTTCTATTTAATTATCTTTAAACTAACGCTTTTTACGTCATTTTCGGTAGTTGCTGAGGTATACATAACTGACAAACAATCGCCGAAGGAAAAAAAAAAAAAGGTTCCCAGCAACCGACGCGCTGAATCAGAGTGTACAGCAAGGAGAACGCCACGGAAAGCCGGACAACTGAAGCCAGAAATGTAAAAAAAAAAGTCAAAACGAGCGACGCAGACAACACAAACTTCGTAAATATGCTGCGCTCGCAGTATACTGACACGAAGCAGAACGGATAAGACGACGAGAAACCATAACACAAATAATTTAAGCGGAGAGAAAAAGAAACAGCTAGACACGTCACAGAACAATGAAACAAAAAACACACAAAAACATCAGCACCGCATAACGCGAGGCGAGGAAAGAAAAACGATGTCAACTCCTATACGCGCGGCGCGGGGCGTTGTATCTTTTGTAGCCCGTACTGCCTCGGCTTCTTCTTGGACAGGCCCGATGCGATGAAACCAAGGAAGAGACAAAGATATCAGAGACGCGCGGCCCGTGTCCATGTTGGCGTGCGCGGGAACACACTTTTATCGCGATCAACCGCCGTTACCTCGGATCATCGCTCATGGCTCCCCCTATCGCCTGCACGGTGAACGCCACGACATCGCAAAGCACCCCTTCCCCAATGTCCCCCGTATCTCCTGTTTTGTCGCTGCGGTTGACAGGTTAGTTTAGCGAGTTCCTCCCCCCTCCCCTCTTTTTTTTTACCACGAATGAGGCCTCTTTTGCTTATACAGTGCAGTATAATACAAAATACTTTTTCTGAATAACGGAACAAAATTTCTGGGTGCATTTCGACGAATCAAGAAGCGCAGACGCCTTCCTCCTTCCTCAAGGTATACTACAACAACCGAGCCTCATCCTCCTCTAGCGGCCAGTGTGAGACTTGCATGCCATCGATTGATTGATATGTGAGGTTTAACGTCCCAGTGCCGTAGTGGAGGGCTCCGGAAATTTCGACCATCTGGGGTTCTTTGACGTGCACCCAAATCTGAGCACACGGGCATACATCATTTCCGCCTCCATCGAAAATGCAGCCGCCGCAGCCTACATGCCGTCGAAAGCTCCAAAGAACCAACAAACTTAACGAACTATTTACATATAGTGTTTCTCCTTAAGGCCTTTTGAAAGGACACTATAGAAGGAAAAACGAATTGTCGCGTATTAGTATAGTACGATTCCACAATACAGAAAAACCCGCTCTTACCGAGAGATGACGAATCGTAAACGAGAAAACACGCGAAAAGAAAATTGTGGGTGGAGACTTTACCTTAATATTTTGTTCAGTATCGCTTTAAGAACATCATAGTTGAAATCAGGAAGAATGAATAAACAAGAACGGGGCACGTGGGCAGGATAACCGCTGGTAATTAAGGGAAACTGACTGGATTCCAAGGGAAGGCAAACGCGTCAGCGGGAGATAGAAAATTAGATGGGCAGATGAGATTGAGCAGTTCGCGGTACAAAGCGGCATCAGCAAGCACTAGAGCTGCTTGATTGGCAACGTCAGTTCGACAACACCCTGCAGTAGACTGATGATAATACGAATGATAACAATGACGAAGCTGATTATGATGTATATCATCTTCATCCAATCCGCAGTGCAATTGCCTGTACGTGTGTCCTACGCGCAAGTGCACAAATACGAACCACCGTCTGCCTGTAGAGCGTGCTCTCACTGTACGGTCTCCAAGTGTAGCGGCGAAGCTTACAGTACAGTACGTTAAGACACGAATCAATTTTGCAAGCAGAAGCATAAAAGAGCGTTGGCTGATAAAGGTGCGCGTTGCGTTTAGACTTAGGCCTGTTATCAGACACTGAAACGAACATTAGCGATAGCAGGGTCTGCACACGTGCAGCCCTTGCGCACCGGCGGCCATGCAGGACAAAAAAACAAAAACAAAACAAAGGAGTAAAGGAAAAGTCTGATGCCATTTGACTCTGTGAATGTGGATGACCAGCGAAGCTGTTCAGCACACACCACAGAAGTCTGATGAAAGGTACAGAAAAACAGAATTTGCTAAACTTTAAGTCTAATAAGTCTAATTGATTATATATATATATATATATATATATATATATATAAGGAAAGAAGTGTATAGCTAAGGGCTCGTTTTTCTGTGTTTTACACAATATTAATGAGATCTAACAGACAATAATGCAAGGAAAGTATAGAGGAAGTTATTAGACCGAATTCTAATGTAAATATGAAGAAAGAAAAGTAGGTGAAAAGATAGCTTGTCCGTGAGCAGGAACCGTACCTGCGACCTTCGAATAACGCGTTCGATGCTCTACCACTGAGCTACCACGACGGCCGTCCCCCCAGCCACTTTATTGGGTTTATATGTGAATTTAAACGTGGGAGTGTCCGTCAGAGTGTGCCACACTCGCTTCCATGGCTACAGGTGGGGCTACAGGTTGAGCAAGTAATTTTTGACTGGGAAAAATGTGTCACGTACATACGTGGTACGTGTGGTACGTGTCACGTACGTACCACACACTGCATCGGTGTAAACTATCAGCGTCGATTTGCAGTTAAAATACGCTAGGAATCACATCCGCAGAAATGGTGCGCCGGCTTGCTTCGTACGACTACAGAAGGCGGAAAGCCTTTAGATGCCTCACCACCAAACGCTGAAATCCACCGGCGTTCCGCATCGGCGGCGTCAACACTAGTGATGCAAAAGAAAGTCATCCCCAGGTGATGGCGTCGCCATGTGACATCATTATGACGACACGCGATAGCGTCACCGCAGGGCATCGTACGTGGGTCAAAGGTGCCTCCGATCTTAGAGGCAGACACGTACCACTTGTACCAGTTTTCTGATATTAAACCGTAATCTGTACTACTGACTGTTTTCCTTTTGAAAGCCCGTCCGCCTCGATCATAGAGTTTGCTAAAATTAGTTGGGCGCTGCGATTGCCACAGAGTTTCCTAATATACGCTAGAGGGAACTCTGGCGCTAGTGTCTACGGGAGCTGCAACGCACGGCGCTTCAGCGAGCATGGGAATGATGGGTAGTCCACACATTTGTCTCATATTCGTACTTCTGGCCTGCTTTTAGCTCCGTGTGTGTTCGTGTGGCTTGGAGCTGTTTTCTTACGAAACAAGTATTAGCAAATGTCCAGCGGTTGCGCTTCACCATTTTATTTTTTTAGTCTTACTTTCCAAATCGGCTCACGAAGTTCAAAAGGGTTGAATCTTTCATTCAAAAAACAAAAAAACAAAACCGAAACATCAATAAACAAAAGCCGCAAGTACGATTCGCCGCCCGCAAGTACGAATACTAGGCAAATGTGTGTACTACCCATCATTCCCATGGCCGCGTAACGATCGCAGCGCCAGAGTGCCCTCTAGTTAATTTTAGGAAACTCTATGGCGATTGTTCATCCACCATGGGAATGATGGGTAGTACACGGAGTCTTCGTGCTTGCGGGCTTCGCACGCAGTGACTTCGTTTGTTGTTGTGTTTCGGTTTTGTTTAGAATAAAAGAGCGGACCGTTGTGACCTTCGTGAGGCCGATTTGAATTGCCGAGCCTAAAAAAAGTTTCAAGGTGGTGGAGCGTAACTGATTAACTTCGTCTTGCGGCAAGGCGAGTTCAGGCCGCGCGAAGTCGAACGAAGCCAAAAGAACGCGTGTTCGACAAATCCGTGCAATACCCACCATTCCCATGCTTGCACCCTGCGTTGCAGCCCCCGTAGGGAGTAGCGCCAGAATCCCCTCGGGTGTACTTATAGGGAACTCTATGGCCTCGGTGGTGCGATGGCCTATAGTGTACTCGACCGCTGGCCCTAAGTCCTGGGTTCGGTCCCGGCTACGGCGGTCGCAATTCGGTGGAGGAGAAATAAAGGCCCGTGTATTTAATGTGCGATGTCAGTGCACGTCATAATCATATCCGGCGTTTGGCACGTAAAGCCCCATGTTGTTATAATATTGATGAGACCTTACAGACAACAACGCCAGGGAAAGTATCAGGGGCGTTATTAGAAGTATATTTGTAACGTAAATGTGAACAAAGAAAAGTGGACGAAAAGATAACTTGCCGGTAGCAGGGACCGTGGAAAGCTACTTTTAAGCCCAAACACTTGGAAATGGCGAACAACAACATTTCCATTTGATAACGAAGAAGAAAAAATAATAAACTGCGTTGCGCAGTAGCGGTCACAGCGTCGGACTTCCCTATAAGCACGGTTTTATTGATATTTACTTAGTCCCCTTTTACGACCACCGCATTTTCCGTGCGACCACAATTCGCATAGCTGCGCACACAACACCGAATTCAAATCGACTAGTCAAAGTTATTCTTCGCCCCCAAACCCCCTTTTTTTTCTCTCTATCTGGGCTGACTCTTCTATCACTACAGCAGTTTAAAAAAAAAAGAAGAGAGAAGAAAACTTAGAACGAGTTTGTCGCAACTTAAAATGTTCATTATTCGGGGATCACTTTCCACGCTTTGCGCACAAACAAATCGGCACTTCAGAGGACGACCACCCGAGCAGATTATTGTTGTTACGCGCTTGCATGGGTCAATGAACCCACGATCATTCAATTACTTACGTCGATGCGGTTTACATGCTATATTTGAGAATATCAACCGCACATCGCACATTTTTTCACTCGAAAGTTCAGTTCTGAAATCGTCGCTAAGCCCTGCACTGAGTTGATAGCGACCGCCATTTGGGCACGGATTACATGTGCGTGCGCATTTGTGATAGAGGGAGAGAAAGAGCCGTCGAATGAAGGGCGCTTTCCACGGATTACGAAAATGCCAGTGACTGCAAAAGTGCCAGGGTAGACGGGCGACATCGATGCATGTTTTGACTGCGAAAACAACACCACCGTGATCTAAGCTGGTTTGACCCGCCACGATGGTGCGGCGCCCTATCCACGACCCGAACGTCACAGGGTCATATTCCGGCCGCGGAGGTCAGATTTTGATCGAGGCGGTGGTCCACAGGCCATGTTTAGGGCACGGACAATAACTCGAAGGCGGTCGAAAATTTTAAGAGCCCACTGTCGCAATCATATCGTCGTTTTGGGACGTAAAACCTATACATTTAATATTAATCTAAGTTGCTTGAGTTGGCGGTGAGGGGGCAATGGGGCAGGTCAGAATATCAAGGGTCCGCTTCACCGTTGCGGTTGCACGGGACAAAAACAAATTAAAAACAAATAAATAAAAACAGGCGTGTCTGTATCTATCTATCTATCTATCTATCTATCTATCTATCTATCTATCTATCTATCTATCTATCTATCTATCTATCTATCTATCTATCTATCTATCTATCTATCTATCTATCTATCTATCTATCTATCTATCTATCTATCTATCTATCTATCTATCTATCTATCTATCTATCTATCTATCTATCTATCTATCTATCTATCTATCTCATAACGCTCCCCCTTCACTTTGCAGGCAGTGAAGACGGTGGTGCGATTATCTGCTGTCAACGACGAAGTGCGCCAACGAGAAATGACGCGCGACGTCGACAAAAGGTCAGACCACCATACATGCCAAAAGCGACCGATCGCCAACAAGCCCACGATCGACAGAGCCCTCATTGTTTGGCAAAACCGTGCACACGAGTACGCGTGTGACCAGCGCCCCGTTCAGGGCCGCATTTCTCAAAACTCGGCGCCACCGGGTTCTTTGCGTATAAGCTGCGGCCGCCACCGCAAGCAATATCTGCGATTCATAACAAGCTCATGGCACTTCATACGAAGTCGTGTACAGACGGTTCCACTGTTAGAGGGAACACCTTAGTGCACAGTATGTTTAGATTTAGCTATTTACGGAAACATAAGATATGCTAAAGACTGGTTGAAAGTTCCGACTTCTGGTTGGTTGGTTGGTATGTGGAGTTTAACGTCCCCAAAACCACCATATGATACGAGAGACGCCGTAGTGGAGGGCTCCGGAAATTTCGATCACCTGGGGAGTTCCGACTACTCTTAACGCACGTACTGCTGATGTGCGTGTAGATTGTTCTCATAACCGCTTGCTGTCTGAGGGCCAGCAGTATATTCTAAGGACCGAAGGACCGTTGCGTTTATCACGCTGCGCTGACCATGTAACGCTTGTACAGAAAGGCGAGTGTTTCCAACGCTTTGTTAAGACGACATGCTGGTGGCACATATATACCCGTCGCCTTGCGTTCTACACCTTATCGCCTCCGAGACAGGGCGCGCACGCGGCGCGCTTCGTTTTCCAAGATAACTGCCAGATGGCGCTCATGTCTCACGTGTGACGTGACTTGATGCACTCGTTCGCCTCCACTGCACGGTCGAGGACACTGTAACGCAGCGCCTTCACAATACCATTCACCGATTTTCTTGCGCAGAACATCAAATAAACGTTTTGTTCACTCTCTCCAGACGCAAGACTATCGTTTTGCGACGACATTTGCGGTGGAACATGCAGATACGGGGCCATTTTTTTTCTAAGCAACAAGCTTCGTTTGAAAGGAAAACGGTAGCCAACTACTTCGAGCACGGTTCCTCCACGCATCTACGCAATTGTGCGCGCGTGCGTCGACACTAGACATATACAACGAGACAAGTGTTACGCCGTGAAACGACATGGTATATCAATGCAGAACAACCGGAACGACCTTTCGGCTTACATAGGTCTTTGTACGAAGGCCACATTTGCGAGCGACTCGGCGCGAACAGCACAATGACTCAAAACGGAACGAGCGCTCACCGGATAGACAAGTGAAAGCAGATTAAAAAAAGAAGTCAAACAACTCCGCTTCGCAGACACTGATGAAACGGCGAAGTTGGTGGCCTTCCTTTCGCCAAGCGAACGTATTTTTTTTTTACTGTTTTGCGAGTATCTCATATATGTTGTATCAGTGCTGTCTTCATTAAAAACTCTTTGTGATGCTCCTATATAGTTTTACTGCGCCCATGCCACTCTTGAAAACAGGTTCACAAACAAGCCTCCACTTCAGGTGCTTCAATACGTTGTATCACTGCACTTTTATTAAGCACTCTTTGTTAAGAATTGAGGTGGTAGTACAGCCACCACCTTTTAAAACCACAAGGTATCACGTGACAGTGGTGTGACTTAGGTAACGCGCATGGCATTTGTTAGGCCATAACTGTTGCCTCATTTTTTTTTTTCAGAATTGTGTGTAGCGAGATTTATCCGAATTCGGTGACACACCCTCGTTTGTTGGGCTAACATTTGATTTATTCATTTTTAGCGGTCAGTTATGAGTATATATAGTGGGACTTACCCAATGTCTGTCGCGCATACCCGCTTGCGATTCCCACAAGCGTTGCCACGGATACCGTACATGAAAGGCTCGACAAAAAAAAGAGCTTCGCTCTTAGGAGACTATATATCCTGTTGTGAACGCTCTGTTAGAAGCAACAGCTGTATGAACTTTGCAAATCGAAAATAAGCCTAACGAGCATTAGACAAACGTGTAACTGTGCTATAGCCGTAGCTCAACTTGACGCCCACAACAATTTCAGTGGGCCGAACACTGACAACAAATTTTTGGGAAATATGTGTCTGCCTACGTTTCGCCTTCGTCATAGTACAGTACACGAAGAATACATGCACGTCTCAAACTAGTTAATGCATTTATAGGCTTCATTGAAAAAAAAAGTGGGAATCGCTAATGCAGTGTTTCTGACCTATTGCGACAGCCGAGATCATTTCCGACTAACGACCGCAGTTTAACGACGTGATGGTGACATATTAACAAATGACGTACGAGCATACGAAATTCTGTTTCTATCATTTCGCAAATGTCACTACTGATAGTGGGCATAGATGGTAACACATCTTTTGGATACATTTTATAGTGCTGCACAGAAAGCTCTATATGTCTTCACAGTAAAAGAACAATGCGTACGGATACATGATAAAACATTTTGAAAGATGCGGGCACAGTGAAAGTAAAAAGCGACCGCTTCGTAAGTTTAACGCCAGCGCGCTCTCGCTGGCGTTGTGGAGAGGGTGCCCTTACCTTTAGAAAAACAAGGCGCGGGGGGCGGGCGTATACGCAGTTTGCACCTGTGGTGCAAGGCTGCATGCAGCAAGCAGCGGCGCTATAGTGCTCCCGAAGAAAAAGGTTGTGTCTCTTTTTTTCTAGCGCCTTGTTTTGCTTTTCGAGATGTCTTACCAACACGTACAGGACCACACCCTAGCGAGAAGAAAGCTCCCCCACGTGTCATGCCCCGCTTATATATACGAGACAAGTTTAATAATAATATTATCTCAAGTTTACGTCCCAAAACTACCACATGAAGTGTGGCAGCTTGGGCTAGTTGGTATGGCATGACGATAGTTGCAGCGCGAGAACAAAATGACGACACAGAGACAAGAAGTTGGAAGTTCGCGCTCGTGTCTTTCGTGTCCTTCTTGTCTATGTGTCGTCGTTTTGTACTATCGTCATACCACATGAAACTCAGACTATACGGCGTTCGTGGGCCGACATCGTACGGCACACACGGGGCCTTTAGCATTTCGCCTCCATCGAAATGAGACCGCCGCGACCGGAATCGAACCCGCGACCTTCGAATAGCAGCGGCTGCTCCACTGCGGCAGACGACGTGGGCTTGGCGGAAACACGTTCACGCGATTATTGTTAGGTGACTTTGCGGGAACATGCCACGTGTTATTCTGGCGGGAACATTGCCTCGTGAACGGAGCGTTAAATAATCTGGACTCCTGGCCATCCGGGTCTCGCAGGCAATGAGGCGGCCTACGCTGCCGCCCGCGCACTCATTCTCCGGGCCACTGCCTCGCCCACCGATGACCCCTGTGTTCCAGAAGAAAACGCTCCTCTCCTAACTTATAGAGAGATAATTACCTATTACCGGGACTCCCACCACCGTTTTCCTCGGCCCTGCAAAGGACTTAGGTAGGCGGACGAGAGAATTCTTCTCCGGCTATTTACCAATACTTTACTGTGCCCGCCAGTGCTTAAAACTTGGACTCTTCCTTTTCCGGCCTCTGCCAGTACTGTGCGGAGGTGGCTGACACCTACCACATGGTATGGGCATGCCAGCTCAATCCTTCTTTAGCCCCGAATTCAACAAGAGAGGACTGGGAGGCGGCCCTGCTCGGTTGCCAGGACCTTGCGGCCCAACAAGCCATGGTCCAGCGTGCCAGGACAGCGGCCACGACCAATTAGTGATCCCTGACTAGGGACTCCACCTAGTACTGCAGGGAGGCTGACCCACTAGAGGCTGGTCTCCCTGGCAACCTCTGTTTTTTTTAATCATGTTTACTACCACTACCACTACTACTACCGAAAAAAAAGGAATAAAGAAAGAAAGTCTCTTACTATAAAGCTTTAGCACACACGCACGAGGACAAATAAAATAGACACACAGAGACTGCGCTGGTCCCTGTGTCTCTATCGTATTTGTCCTCGTGTGCGCGCGCTAAAGCTTCAGTATGCAACAAAACCAAGTAGCCCGTCTTTCTGTATTACTGAAGAAAGTTTTCGCAATAGGGCGAGGTCAAACAATTTCGAAAAGGAATTTCGGGCAACCGAATACTCCTTTTAAAATCACTTTTTTTCTCATAATCTGACTTATAAGGAGGTGCTATTGTATAAACACATGAAGCCACCATGATGGGGCGGGGTGTGGCAGCACGGACCCTTTCCTTTTTTTACAATAGGTCAAAATGAAAAAAAAAAAAGAAGAGGGGATTCGGTCTCGCAACATGTATTATTTCGTAAGCAGTACACGGAAGCTTATTAATATCTCGGTTGAAATGACAGCAAAGGTGCCGAAAACAGTGATTGTCTAGAAACGTGTTATAAATACGAGCTTCGAAAAGCCATTGGATGTATGTTATATAGTTCCTCTGTATCGTGCTGTAATTGCAGTAATATGATATCCAAGGTTCAAGACATCTGTAACTGAAAATAAATGGTACCGTCGGTGCGAAAAAGCTTATCCCATTTATTTATTTATTTACTCTGTGACAATCGCCAAAAGCTCTCTTCGTGAATACAACTAGAACCGCTGCGTCTACGAGAAAAGCTGCAAAAAACTTCACGACATCAAAACGACGAACGCGTCAGCGACCAGTTGAACCCACCTTGCCATGGATTGCACGTCTAAAGTGGCTGGCCGCGGCATTGCCACGGTTGAACGGGTGTCAATCGGTGGCTTCACCTGAATAGTTACCGGCTGCTCACACCAGTTCAGTGAACGTGCGTTTGGAGAAAATTGAATTCGTGAAGAGATATATCCCAAATAATCGCGAGTGAACAAAAACCAGACAACCCACGAGTTCACGGTTACGGCACCCCCCCCCCCCTTTTCTTTTTATTTCATTATATGGAACGTTTTCTGATTTGATTGCCTTGTCGAGATCCATATAAGGAACTGCGTATAGCGATCGCTGAAAACTCGATTGCGAGTGAGCTATACGACATACTGATTTGCTTGCACCTAAAAGCGGCTTCCGTAAGTATACAACGAGGGGTAAAAGTAAAGAAAAACAAGAAAAAAGAAAGAGTACCAGGTCGCCTGGAGGTTATTGGAACTTTTGTTTACTATACTAGCCTTACTTACGGTTCGTTCTTACGTATCCCTTTAGTTTTGTGCACACGCGTGCCCAACCTGACACACACACTGCCGTTTAATCACGAGTAACTACCCCTCCCGCCTTGCCACCAATCAACAGGGTGCAACATTGAGTTGATAGTTGTAACCTCATTTGTCCATACTCCTGTATCGTGTTAGCTTTTATTTTACTAGGGCCGCAGAAATAGCTTCTCTTTTGCCATCCTGAACCTCTCCTCCTTGCGTTTATCTTAGTTCGCTACTCCATCATGGTGCGCAGTGCGACCTGATCACCAATGCACCTGACTGCCCCCCCCCTCCCCCACCGGTTGTCCTGTAAACAACCTCACGACCCTCAACACCTTCAGCTTTACTGGTGGGGCGGAGGGGGCGGGGAGGCAAGTGTGACAAACCAATTCGCCCACACAGCCCACCTAAATTTAAACACACGGGCCTGGAAGGAATCAGTTAGCAGGTAGCATTGCACAATGCGATAAAATAAATGAATAAATTGAATGTAATAGCTCTGGCGCAGTCACAATTCAAGCTTCGTTTGCTGCCCTTTGCTTCGTGAATGGAGGACTTCTCAAAAATTCACGAGCTCACTTATAGCCTAAACTAAGCTGTGCTGGCTGACCGGCACCTAGGTTTGCTAGAAATTCAATTCCTGCAGAGAGGGCCACAGAAGCATGAGCACAAAGCGGCCAGTCAGCGATAGCGCGTTCGACTATTCCTCATTAGCATAATTAATGTTCGCCGAAGCCCGCCATAATACGGTAGCAGTCATATACGTCAAAGTACGTGCGCAGTAGAAAGCGATCGAGCAAAATGTTATTAGTACACCGGTGACGTGCGTAAGTGAGCCGACGTTTCCGCATCGGTTGTCTCCTTTTTTTTTCGTTTTTTTTTTTCAGCCCGAGACGCGCAGGAGAGGTCACCAAATGATGATATCTCACGCAACATCGATCTATGTCTCCGCGAGGAATTATTATAGTTCCTGAACCACGTACAAAGGGGGCGTCCATGGAACGTTCTACAGGGAGTAAGGAAGGCACCTGCAGCGGAGCATCCAGCACAGGAAGCCTCGAGTTATTCTATATATGGCTCTTTTCAGCTCGTTAACTGTATGTGCTACCCAAAGGTAGCGTGTGCATAAGGGAGCTCTAACTGTACATGCTTCAGGTAGCATATACAGTCTTGCTACTTTACCAGTATAAGTCTATTCCTACAGCTATGGCATATACAGAATTGAGCTGTAACTGCTATATAGGTATAACGTACACTTATTGTAGGTAGCATATACAGTTTACTGGGCGCCCCTCTATATACTTCCAGAGTTACACTACTGTATGCGCTTCAACTGACACATACACAGTAACTCTATAGCTGCCCCGCTGCCGATTGCCCATACCGGTACAACGTACACAAGATGTAGACCACGCCAGTTTGTTTCGGTAAGCTGGGCGCTTAGGTGACGGGTATGTAGCAATAATTCCTGGAGATTAAAGAGCCGACACCACGATATCATTAGTAAACAAGGCGTAGCGGAGGACATAGTTCTCATCGAAATTCAGATGTTTCGCAGGGCGACAACGTGCCCAATTCTGAGCCACCGCGGAGGGTTCCAACTACGGTGTAATTTAAAAAAATATATATATATATATATATATATATATATATATATATATATATATATATATATATATATATATATATATATATATATATATATATATATATTGCACAAGTAAAATGAAAGAAAAAGCCTGTGATTGGCAGCTGAGTGGTAATTTTTAATGCTCGATATAAACCGAATTAAGCGGAATACCCGCAAGTACACAAAAGAGAATCGAATATTAAATGATCGAGTGAAGTTGAAAAGCTCCTAAATCACATCAGTTGCGGTACATACTGCGGCACACACACACACGCACATTGATACATGTCCGTTAGCTTACGTTTCCCGGCGCCAACGTTCGCGATATTAAGCGAGACTGCACGATGTTCTGGTGAACTTGCATAGAACGTTTTCCCGGATAGTACGAATTGTCCCGCGTTCTAAATCCCTATTGCGCATATTAGACAACGCTGCTAACAATACATCGTAGTTTAGTAAAACATTTTCACTACAATGTAACCCCCAAACCACATATTATACAGCACACGCATAATAAGTAATACGTTAAAGATGACTACATCGTGAAATAAAGACGTAAGAAATAACCTCGGATATTGTGCATTTGAAACGCGTGATGTGTGCGCGGAAACGAAAACAATGGCTTAATTGTTTTCTTTCCTATATGAGGACCTGCGCACAACTGACAGATTATTTGGAACAATACATCCACTATGTGCATTTTTGTGCACGAACCTGAGGAGTTTAAAGCGTGCAACGCAGCTAATGTTATTGAGCGCAGCGGGCTTTTGTGTTCGAAAGAATTCACGCGTGGAAATACACCGACAGCAGGATATGGCGGAAAGCACTGCGCCACGTTACTGCAGCTAACTACTACGGCTGCCCACTAATAAGAATGATCACTTCACGTACGTGGTGCCACGAACATGAACAAAGCCACTGCTTCACAACAAGAAAATAATTATAATGATATCGATAATAATAAAGAGGACACAACGAATCCATCAGCGCACCGTACTGAGCAGCAAGTGATAACGTGTGTTGTTAAAAAAGAATCGTACAAAGAGAACTAATAAAACGGTAGTAATAATACCCGGGGTTTTCCGTCTAGAAATAACTGCGATTTGATTATGAGGGACGCCGTCGTGGAGGGCTCCGGAAATTTCGACCACCTGGGGTTCTTTAACGTGCACCCAAATCTGAGTACACGGGCCTACGACATTTCCACCTCCATCGGAGGTGCAGTCGCCACAGCCGGGATTTGATCCCGCGACCTGCGGGTCAGCAGCCGGGTACCTTAGCCACTAGACCACCATGGCGGGGCTCTCAGGAGAAACATATTTAGCAGCTTTAATAGGCTGGGTATTGGGACTTGCAATTCGTAATTGCTTTTTTTTTTCGAGAACCTTAGATCATTTATAAGCACGTAATTGACATAACCGGGGCACGCTGCCCCCCTCCGAAAGTATAACCCCCCTCCCCCCAAAACTTTCAATTTCACATTTCAGACTACATAAAGTATGAAGTACCCCTTTCCCCCAATCCCCCCTTTCAAAAATACATATATCTATATACCTTGCTACGCTACCTGAACGACATGAACTCTGGAGGACAGCGCACGGGAGTTATGAATAGGCGCTTGCGGTAAGCTTCAGCGACGAACGGCACGGCATGATAAAGCGTGCACGCTTAGCAATATCTTGACCCGACTTCGATTCACGTCGCAATATATATCGACGAAGCAGGAAGAGGGGAGCACGATCATCGAACCGTCGTCGATCGAATCGCGCAATGCACGGGAGCTAGGCGGCGAAGCTCACCTTACGGCAGACGATCTGGTTCGGGTTCTCCTCGTTGCCCGTGGCGGCGGCCGACGATGCCGCCGAGCCGCTGGCTTGGCTGCCTCCGCCGCCTCCTCCGGTGTCCGTCTTGCGACGGTACGCCATGGCCAGGCGCGGTGCCACGCTGCGGCCACCGTGCTCTAGCCTCGGCGCCGTGGTGCCACCATTCCAGCGGGACGAGCAGCAAGCTCGCGGGCCGCGCGCCAGCCACCAGCGCGACGCCTGCGGCCGCCGATCCAGTACACACACACTCAGGGTCGTCGTACCACACCGCTAGCTATCAAGTTTAAAAACCACGATATGACCCGCCCGCCCGCTCTTCTTCTCCTAGAAGGAACCGCTCTCGTCACGTACCAACGCAGCAGCACACGCCGGCGCGAAGGGGAGGGAATGCCGCACCTGCGTTGGCACTTCCCGGCGGAACTTACGACGCTGGCCGAGTCACTTATCACCGTCTTCGCACTCACGCGGGAAGCGGGCAACACCACGCCGCCCCGTTATTTCGTTGGTCGCGGGTGAGGCTTGGCGAGCCGCCTTGCATCGGATCGAGCGCTCGCGCGAGAACCTCCTTAGGCCTAACGTTCGCTCCCCATCGCGCTCTTCAGGCTCGGAGCCGCCGCTGCTGCTGCTGATCGTCGGGCTCGCACCGTAGACGACGACGCACGCAGGCCTGCAGAAGCCACGGGAGATTCGGCGCCGATCGTCGCCGCCGAGGATGAACACCGGCGATGCTCCCGCGAGGCATTTTTGCTACGGCCGCCGTAATCGCGCGGTGGTGCAGTGAAGCTAGCACACAGTGCCCCACGGGCGGCCGTCGCTTCGGGCTTGCAAGGCGGGCCCGAATCGCGGTGGCGCGCCTTATTCCCGGGTTGATGTCCGCATTTTGTCGAGACGATCACGCACGACCAGACGCACGCAACGCACGCACAAGAGAACGCGCACGCCTGCAGAAAACACCGAGAAGCGAAAGTAGCGGTTCTCCGTGGGTTGAAAGGAAGCTAGCAGCTGACCTAGCGGCGGCGACCGTTTACAAACAAAAAGGTGCAAAACCTAAACAACATCGCTCCCGGCCAATCGCGCACTCTTCCCGAGAAAGCGCGGTCACGTGATCGAAGCCGGCCGCAAGTAGCTGTCGCCATCTGTTGCGCTGCGGCCGAAGCAAAAATTCGCCAATCAATTCAGTTTTTCCTTTTCCCTTTTCATTAAATGGATGCTTCCAATACCGAAAGTATGTGAAAGCGCACCGTACCAGCGGTTACTGAAAAGCACAACACGCGTAGCTACAGTCTACTGCAGGAAAATAATTCGGTGCATGCCTAGTTCGCTATATCGGGGAAAAAGGTAATTAAGCTAGCGTCGCACAATATATCGGTGTCAAGTCTGAAGTAAGTGTGGGGCTGGGTGGCCTAATTTGTTTCTTTTTGCTTCCTCTCTCCCATTTCCCAGTTTATCCATTTCTACTTCTCTTATTTCTTTTTCTATCCTTATGTATCTCTAGGATCTTTTTTTCTTCCGCCACTCTTTTATCTCTACATTTATCTCTACTTATATACTATACTTTACTTTTGTCGCGTGAACTTGTCTTATATCTTCAAAACGGTAAATTGTACACCTCCAGGCTTTGAAGGGAATCCAAACGAGCACTGGAATGTGCGTGTCTAGCCTTACAATTAAAACCTCAGAGCAAAAAAAAAAAAAAAAGTCACACGCACGTACCGACTTCCTGAACCATATTTGAGCAGAATCAATCGGACGTCCTACACTCGACATGTATCAACTTCACTGCACAGAAGTTGCGGTTCGCGACGATACCGGTTTTGTCCGAATTGATCCGGCACCCCAAATGCGGCCCCCGACCAATGCCAGTGAGTTACCCTTACATTACGGAATATAAATTAACCGTAAACGGCACAAGCTCTTTCGTCACTCTATTAACACACAGGCCAACTAAACTACTGTTTTTCTGTCACGCTACACCATCATGCACCTGAGCTATGCAAGGAAGCCGACTTAATGTATTTATTAAGGTGAATTGGTTATTTAACTTGGTTGCGGTTCAGTGCAGCACAATTCATTCATTTGTAGGCCTGTACAGGAATTACGTTCCCTGCAGTATTTACTAGAGGCTAGTGTGGCACTGCGGTCATTGGGCCACCATAGGAATCATCAGTAGTACGTGGGTTTGCCTAGTTCTCATGCTTGTGCCTTTCCTTGTTGTTATTTTGCCTCCTGCTCTCTAAGAAACAACTCGTTACAAGCCTCAAGCTTATTCTAATTGGTGAGCCAAAAAGGGATCAGTTGGTGAAGTTGGTTTGCTGAACTTCTGGTGAAATAAACTTTGGCAAACTCGTATGTACTACCCATCATACCCATGCTGACTCAAATGTCATGCGTTGCAGCTCCCATAAACAACGAGCACAAGACTTCATTCTAGGTGTACTATTATCACATCTTTCATTACCAAAAAAAGTCACAGCTTTGCTGCAAAGGCGAAGCAATGAATGTGATGGCAACATATACAGTGACCCTGACGCCGGCAGCAAAATCCAGCCGAGTGTGTCCATATAATTGCTATCGCATTAAAATGAAAACGTACCACATATACCGAAAAAAATATTTCCTTGATTTGCAGCTGACTGCTCTCGCACTACAGCCCAGAGTGGGCCTTGTCAGGTGACGTAGAGTTTCCTTGAGTCTATTGTGGACCAAATAAAGTTGTTTGACTCACTCACTGCTTAATTTGCAGAGATCTTTTTTTAAATAGAACCACTCTATTGTATCAATTCAATGGGGCTCTTATTTCACTAACTGTGCAAAAAAAAAAAAAGATAACTTGAATGTGGCTTCAATGCACCGCAATGCCAGAAAGCAACACACAAATGGCACAGAATGGACAAGTGTGGCCATCTGGTGTCAAGAAACACAACTATGACGAGTGTAGTCACCATTGGATGATGTGAGAACAATTTTCGTTGATGACAAGTATAGTCGTCACTGGTAATTTTGGTACAAAATTTAAAACGACTGTACATGTCAACAAAGGCAAAAGGATAAACTTTATGCGGACAGGGAATGAAAGAAGAAAACTTTGCGAAGCATGACCGATGAAATAGACAATTTATTTCTGGGCGTCTTTGGTGACGAGACATAATAAGTAACATTCGCTGCACCGAGCCGGTGATGCATTAAATATTCCGTTCCATATGCCTGCACTTTAGGGACGCCAGTTTAGGCAAACACTGCACTTCAATGCTGAAGTTGACGTCAGCAATGTGCACCTGACGGCGCTTGTTCTAGTTTTGACACTCAAAATGAGAGCGCCACATTGTGTTAGTACTTTTTTGAGCTCGTAAACTACAGCACTCATTTGCTGCATCATTCCCAAGCCACCAGTTTGAGCACCGCTCACATACTCGAAGCAGTAGCACCACTTTGCACACATGTTTGCACTGGTAAACTAGTGCCACTTTGCTGCACCATTTACAATTGTAAGAAATGACCGTTCTGTAAGATACAGTGTTCGAGGCCACGTACCAATGAAGAAGCGCTTTGAATTTGGGAGAACAAGAAAGCTTTGCTGTAAGAAGTGCAGGCTAATCAAACAAGTAGAAAAAAGTGAACTGTGTAGAATTGTATAAATAAGTGTCACTTCATTAAAAGCATCCTTTTAGGAGGGAGGCAATGGAAGAACATGGAACGAATAAAAAAAAAGTACACTGGAAGTCCAGGAACAACGAAGGTACAGTTGACAGTCCAGTCTGTATATCTTCCCGGAGCACGGTGGCCTCTCGTGCGGCACACCGCATCACAGCAAGCTGTCAACTCGACCGTCTGAAAAATTGTGCGGCGTTCTATAAATATAAGACTACCGATGATGTTGCACAGCACATGACTTGATAGCGTTTTCATACGACACAAAAACAACACACTTTCAAACGGAAGGCCATTCGCAGTGCGAATGTGATTCGTCGTTGCCATAACTTCCTCGTGCAACGTCACTTTCGTGGCGGAGACACGTTCATATGAAGACTTGTTCGCTCGCTAGGCTGTCGGCGAACGGCTGGACGAGCGACGACGTGGCGAAGTAGAAGATGAGGCCAAACGTGATCGAGATCGGCAGAGCCGGAAGTGCCTTCTTGAATATGGCCAGCAGGAGGAGGGTTAGGCACAGACCCTGCGAGGGTGCAAGTTATGTAGAATGATTCAATACCCCGAACGCTGCTTACTAGTCATGGAAGCACTGAAGTCACTGCTTCACACAGCTGCAACTGCAGTGACTTCAGAGCTTCATATGACGACTTCTGTCAGACAACAATGATAGTTGTGCGAGAGATATTACTGTTCTTCTTTCCTTTACTAAAAACTCTCCACTCACTAGTTTTGTGTCAAGATTGCTACATCATGCAATAATTGTTGTATGACATGCATGCATAGGTAAAAAAATGAATTGGAGATCACTCAGACTTACTCGAGATATACATTTTGCTCCGAGTGCTCACTTGGATTAGGAATTACAAAACTTTCCTCAACAGGACTCACTAGGTCTAAAACTCAACAACATATTACTCAGTCAAATTCACGGCTTGACCTGAGTTTGAGTGGGCCTGAGCATTTCGACATGCGAGTCTACAGTCGAACCCCGCTACAACGAAACTGACGGGGCGTGTAAAAAATTCCGTTGTAGTAAAACAGAAAAAATATCGCTGATCTGAGCTAGCAAAACAAAGGAACGTTTATTCTCAAATTCAAAAATGTCTGCTGCTTCCTCTTCTTTCCCAGCAGCGTCATGACGTGATTCTCTACCATGCATGGCGAGGCCACGGTGAAAAGCACGCTGAAACAATGCCTAAAACTGCTTTCGTGAAAGAACCAAACAGTTGCATTAACACGTTAACACCAGCAGCTGTCCGCCGCCAAAAGTAGCCGACAACGCTGAGATGGAGGCAGAATATCGTGGAGCGGCAACTTTTGCATTATTCTATGCCATTCTTATCATCCATCGCTAGCGGCTAGCTGATTTTGTTGATAATGCGGACGAACAGCCGCTTCGATTAGGCACCACACTGGCCAGGCGCGAACATAATGATAAGCATCGGAATCGGAAAAGGCATCGTGCCGCAGTTGCACCCAGCAGCTGTGAAAAGGAAACCATGAACTGAGAGACTGAGCTTAAACTTCGAATCGTCTGCGGCTCAAAAGCAAGCCAGCGGAAAAACAAAAGCAGGGCAGTTTTATTGCCATCACTATCGAGCAATGGCGGCGCCCAGTGCTTGCTCAACAGCGGCGGTTTCTGGTGGTGCCAACGGGTGTTTTAGACTTCGTTGATGCATTTTCGGGTTCTGAAAATGGATTTCGAAATGTTAAAGTTTGGGTTTACTGCATAGCAATAAGTATCTGAGCCTGGAATCACACCGTAAAATTTCGGTGAAGTGGGACGATCAGAGAAAAAGTGTCCGTTGTGGCGACAATACTTATGCATTGACTCCTACGAACTGCTGACGGGGAATCGTGAATTTTTTGTTATAGCGGAAATATCGTTGAAGCGGCGTTCGTTGTAGCGGAGTTCGACTGTATTAGCATAAAATTTACGATGACAATGTTCTTCAAAGCCAATATCTAAGAAAATCTGTACTCTGTGATATGCCTTTTAATTTTGTACTTTCAAATACAATTTGTCGGTGGTTTTCATCTAGTAAGAACATTTTCATTAAATATGCAAGTCACACAATATATTTTTATCGAAAGCTTCTAGCGAAACAGTTTGTGAGGGGGGATAAAGGCATCCTCCTCCTTAACCCAAGCCTCTGATCAGTAAATACAGAGCTGGTGCGTGAATGCTACTGCGTCGAAACATGTATGCATAGACTTGTATAAAACGTGACGTGATGTAAAGATGTTTGCAATGCTAAAGCCGAGTAGATAGGACCATTGATCGGCATCAAAAGGAGGAGCTTGCTCAGACTTGCTCAACAAGCATATTTTGAGCTGAGGGCTCACCTGAACTCACCCATATTTTATTCAATCGGACTAACTTCAACACACTCAAAGAACCAAAGCCCCCCGTCGCATTCAGACTCGTTCAAACTTAGACTCATGGCTGGATCTGAGCACGATCTAGTGAACTCTTGAGTGACTTTGCCAACCTATGCATGCATACACAATGTTTGTGATGTGAAAGCACCAGGTACATAGCACTCACAGCATTGACGCAAGGAAGGACACGCTTGTTACACAGATGATATCAACAAGCATTGTATCAAGACCCGATTGCAGCTATATTTACTATAGGTGACGTTTATAGAGTGACAAAGGTAAGCCCTGATGGGTGCAACTGTTTTTAGAGTGTGGTTAATGGTGTCGAGCGACGCCGCCATTTTCGATGAACGGATCCCTCGTCAATGGGAACACGCTTCCGCACTCCTTGAGGTTCCGTTTACAGAGATTATAAGGGCATACGGTACAGCGGTCCAAGTGCCCATTAACTAACCATGTACAAATTATCAGCAAGCGAATAACCAAATGGGCACTACAGTACCACACTGCGCACGCCACTCACAATGAGGATGGCCACAAAGCAGGCGACAGTCGTGTTCCAGTCACCGTAAGAGGATGCCTTCCCCACCAAGACGCTGTAAAAGATGAAGTCGCCCAGGCCGAGTTTGACTCCTCCTGTTGAAAGAAGGCGGTGGAGAGCATAAAAATCAATTTCTACAGTTTGATATTATGCCAGAACTGTTACGTGATTAGAAGGCATGCCAAAGCGGGGGACAATGCAGTATTAACAGTTTTTGCCGACCTGACATTCCCTACCATAGGACTACATCCCAGATGAGCATTTCTATTTCAGCGCTTCAGTGGGGGTGATTCCTGTCCCTTCTCTCTACTTTTATGGATAACCACAAACAGTCAACGAACCAAACTGGAAAGACCCTTGAATGAACTGGTCAGATAACGGGGCGAGTCTGTCTAAAGTAATGATTAAACTGACTAGCTCACCAAAGATAAGAGATCTAGTTGAGATAGAACATGGTGTAAAAACCCGCGTATAGCCCGGGATATTTCACTAGATTTTAGGGTACAAAATTTCGGCCCCATACTATATGTGGGTCCCAAGAATTTTCGCCCAAAATTAAGTTTTAATTTAAGCATAGCGCGGTGCTATCCTCATCATCAGGTGTTTGCACGCTTCTGCACTAGGTGTTAGGTAGTGGTAGCAGGCGCTAGTCTTACAGACCAACGCATGCAACAGTGGTGAGTGGCCTTTGCTTCAACATGACGCCCATAACGACGGCCAAGATTTTGCTCCTGTGATTTTACGCCATGTCAGCACTGCGCAGGCTGCACTGGGCTGCTTTTAAAAGGAAAGTTATCGCTGCTGCCGAAACCATTGGCAACTGTGTCTCGGAGCAGCAGTTCGAAGTCAACGAGCGGAGCATTCACGGTTGGTGGAAGCAGAAGGACGCCCTCTTTGCTTGCAGCAGTCGGCAAAAAAGTTTCCGTGAACCAAAAAATGAAGCGCTTCCTGACGTGGAATGAGAACTCTTAGACTTTGTGTGGGAGCGGCGAGCGGCACATCTCGCTGTTAATATCCAGGTGCTACAAGCGAAGGCAAGGGAGATCGCCCAGAACAAAGGCATGCAGCCGGAGGATTTCAAAGTGAGCAAGCATTGGGTTTCACTCTTCATGCACCGCGCTGGGTTCTCTCTACGTTGGCATTCGTCGATCTCGCAAAATCTACCAAAGAGCTATGAAGAGGTCCTTGTGAGGTTTTAAAAGTATGTAATTGCGTTGCAAAAGGCTGTCCTGTTTCCAGCTGGGCCAAATCGGCAACGGGGATCCAATGCCAGTCTACTTGGATATGCCCTCGGCGCTGACGTTGCATCAGAGAGGCTCCAGGAAAGTTATCGTGCGGTCGACTGAAAACAAAAAAACGCGGGTGACTGTAATGTTGTTCTGCACTGCAGACGGTCACAATCTACCACCCTACGTGGTGTTCAAACGAAAGATGCTGCTGAAGGGGAACAAGTTCCCCAAAAAATGTCGCCATCCGCTGCCAGGACAAGGGGTGGATGAACGAATCGTTAGTGCTTGACTGGATAAAGTCCGCGTGGTTTCGACGGCCCGGAGCACTGCTGGGGCTTTCTTCAATGCTTGTGCTAGACGGGTTTTGGTGTCACCTGACCGACTCCGTAAAGCGACTGCTGCGCGACTCTTGCACCGAGCTCGGATGACATCACAGCTGCAGCTGCTTGATATGTGCCTTAATAAGCCATTTAAGGATCATGTCAAGCGCCTGTATGCAGAGTGCATGAGGTCCGGAGAACCAGAAGTGACCCCTGCCTGACGGCTGAAATGAGCTTCGCCAGCGATGCTGTGCTCGTAGATAGTCGAGGCTTGGGTCTGCATTTTCGAGGTGCTCGTTTGCCGCGCGTTTAAATTGTGCTCCACCTTGAACCTGCCTGATGGCACTGAGGATGATGTGCTGTGGGAGACCATTTCTGACAAGGGAGCTTCGGAAGAGAGTGCGTCCGACAACGACGGTTAATGATGTGTGTCGGAAATTGCATTTTTTCGTTTTACTCAAGCTTTAATCGAGTGAAAACATTTTTCTTGTGTTTGCTATCCGCAAATTACAACCAGGTATATGAGGGTCTGAGCTATATACGGGCTTTTACGGTAATATGCTTTGGCAATTGAAAATAAGCGGCACTCGTAAAATCGTGAGAATGCCCTAATGATTAATAGGAAATTGTGCAGTGGTAAGCTTTAGAACAATTTCCATCATCTGAAATTTGCTGACGGGCATTTACCATACTGTACATGACTACGAGCTGGCCTCATGCTGGCTTATTACTTAAACCAGTAACTCTGGCATCAGATCTGTAATGACCGAGCCTCTACAACAGTTGATGCAAGTGTTGATCATGGCAACGTTAATACACTTAAACCTCACTATAACAAAGTTGCATCATAGATGAAAATAATGTTGTTATATCCGAAAATTTGTTATAAAGGTATATTCCTAATGCTACAGCAATTGCAAGACTACCGTATAATGTGGAAAATAAGTCGAGGCGCAATATAGGTCAACCCCTTTACCTTGACTAGCAACAAAAAGTAAAAAAGAAAAACGCAGAATTGTTCACTGATTCAGTCACTTTATTCAGTACTCCGAGCTGTCGGAGCTCTCCTCCTCCGACGACTGCTTATCACTAGCCGCCTACCATAGCATGTCGTCCTCAGTGCCGTCGAGAGCGTTGCTGATGCAGCACTTCTTGAATGCGCACACCACCATCTCTTCAGGACAGAGACCTCCATGCCTCGGAGACCCAACCAGAAACTGTCGTGAGAGGGGGCCTGTGCAGCCGGCCTGTCGGGGTCAGCGGGTTGTTGCCAACCATCCATTCGGTGTACAATGCACGCACACGATCATTAAAATGCTTATTAGGGACGACGTCCAGCGGTTGCAGAGTTGACCTCATCCCTCCCAAAATGACGACAAGATCCGTCTTTCCGTCGCGAAGGTTCGCCTTCACTGATGCCGTCAAATGCCCGCGAAATGCATCCAACACGAGCATGTTTCAGTGCTGCAGGAGGGCTCCAGGCCGCTGGTTCCACACTGTGCAGATCCACTTGCGCATTAGGGCCTCGTCCATATACCCCTTCTCGTTGACGCAGATGACGACATCCCGTGGGAAGGCCTCCTTCAGCATCGTCTTCCACTTGAAGATTATGAAGGGGTGCAACTTTCCGCCGTCAGCCGTGCAGGAAAGCATAACCGTGAAACGCGAATGCTCGCTTCTAGTCGACAAAAGCTTCACCTATCTTGCCCCGCGTTCACTAACAGTCATCGACATGTCGAACAACACCGGCGTTTAGTGGGTGCTGCCAATCTGGCCTAGCATGTAGCCATGCTGCCACCGGAGGCTGTTCACATAAAGTTGAAACTCTGTCAATTTGTCCTCGTACATCTCTGGCAGCTTCTGGCATATCGACGTGCGCCGTCGAAAGGCAAATCCCTTGTGGCGCTTGAAGCGACAGATCCAATAAATGGAACCCTTGAAGTCGTTCTTTGACAGACCGGCTCCACAGGCGAACTCAACAGCTTTTGAGCGAATGAGCTCCATGTGCTCTTGAGCGAATGAGCTCCGTGTTCACTGGCAGGGATCTGGCACGGTACTCGCGGACGAAATCCACCACTTTGCCCTCGAGTTCCAGGTGCACAGCTTGGCGATCGCGAAACGATGTCTTGCTCGCGTTACACACCAACAGTTTGGATTTTGGGTTGCGCAGGTACCTGACGCTTTTCTCGGAGACTCCAAAAACTGCCGCTGTGCCTCTATGTTGCCATTCGCTTGCGCGAATTCAATAACTTTTCTTTTAAACGTGGCGATGAACTGGCGCCGTGTCCCGGTATTTATGGCTGGTCGCAGAGTAAGGTCGCCACTCGCTACGAACACTGAATTAACAAGAATAGAAAAATGGCGTCAGCAGAGAATGCGTCAGCCCAAAGAGGCAATGTCGATGCTGATGCTCAAAAAGCATGCGACACTCCCTGTTGCCAGACGATCACTTGGTTTATGCCTAGAGACGGTATACAGGTCGAGGGGGGACTTTTTAGTGACATTTTTTTTAAAAAAATCTCGACCTATATTCCGCACTATACGGTATTCTTCATTCACTTCATTATAACCAATATTTTATTATGTTTCAGTTCGTTATATCGAGGTTTGAGTAGTAGCGAGATAAGTGAAAGGACGCCGTGTCTTGGGACACACTACCAGCACCAGAAATTGCCGACTCACTCTCTTCTTCTTCCTGGTGGGGGAGGTCGCTAGCGTTGTCAGTGGCACCTGCCAGCGTGCCACTGTTGACGACAGTGCTGCCACGCTGAGAGCGCCGCCGCGTCCTCTCTCCACGCATCCGGGGCTGCTCGACTTCCACAGAGGGATCGGCATCTCCGCCTTCTGCACGCTGGCCGGGGCTGTCAGTTGACGCTGCCAAACGATAGAAAAGATGATGATGATTAGTGGAGTTTTGCGGCGCAAGGGCCATGGGTGGCCAAAGAGCGCCATGTCTTTGATGCGATGTAAGCAATGACCAATGATTGCGATGGCACGGTGTAATATGGCTGTATAAAGGCGTAAAATCACGTGCTGTTTAAAAGCGTACAATGTGTGTATAAAGTATAAAATTATGACAGTGATACGCGATTTGATGCATGGGTGTGGAATGAATCGCAAGTGACCATGGTATCTACAAGTGAGCGATTATAAAATAGCCCGTATGCCTCCTCAACCCCTTTGAAACCAAAAGGTTAGAGGCAAGAGCTTCTCAGAGTAGCTACCGCACCAACAACCTCTGCGGAGAGGTTATGCTACGGATTTCCCTTGTATATAATGCTGAACTTTAGATTTCATTTAAAAACGCAAATAATGACTGATATTTAAAAAGTGGTTCGTTGTCAATGGGCATCCCAGGATGAAGTGGAATGTGTTCACCATAAGGTAACAAAAAATGCTTTTTTCTAATGGAGTCCAATTCACTACATTGGATGAGGATGTGGTTGACGGTGAGTGATTCACCACATCTATCACACAAAGGTGGATTGCCACTGCACAAAAGGTATGAGTGTGTGCTGTGTGTATTGTTCGTAGCCTTGTAAGTGTAACTTCTGTGTGGCGTGATTTTGAAACAGTAAAAGCTCGTTAACTCGGATCTCACGGGACCAGAGAAAATGTCCGAGTTGACCGAATTGCGAATTATCAAACGGACCATGAAAACAAAAGGAAAACGTACACGGCACAGACAAACCTTTATTTCTTAAAAAAGTGTGTTATTTTTGCCTGCCTCGCCATCGAAATTTCTGACAGAACGATCTTACTTAATCCCATCAGGTGGTTGTGCGCACGTTCACTGTCGCGAGAACAAACTCAGAACCCCTCGAGGACAGAGAGGGCTTCGGCAGCCTCCTGCACGGTGCGGCGACGTCGCGTCGGCTCATCACGTCTCTCAATATCATAACCTTTCCTTCAAGATCATTTGCTGGCTGCTGTGGCCGCTTAACTCCGGTGACGGTCGCCATGAAGTGCAACGGCGGCGACAACGCGCACTAACACAGCCGCAACACGCGAAGTCACAACACAAATAACCAAGACACGATAGTACACCAGTAGGCGTAGCATGGGCGTAGCGAGCAGCTGTGCCAGTCATAGAGTTTCCTGAAATTAACTGAAGGGGACTCTGGTCGCTGCGATCGTTCAGCGACCATGGGAATGATGGGTAGTACACACATTTGCCTAGTCTTCGTATTTGCGGGCGGCAAATCGTACTTGAGGCTTCGTTTATTGCTGGTTATGGTTTCGTTTTAAAGAAAAGAAAACCCTTTTGAATTTCGTGACTTGATTGAAAAGGTAAGCTTTAAAAATATAATGTGGTGAAGCACAACCGCCCAACATTTGCTGGTTTTTTGTTTTGTGGGAAAACAGCTCCAAGCCACACGAATACACACGTAGCCAGAAGCAGGCCATCAGTACGAAGATTAGACAAATCTGTGTATTACCCATCATTCCCATGCTCGCTGAAGCGCCATGCGTTGCAGCTCCCGTAGACACTAGTGCCAGAGTTCCCTCTAGTGTATATTGGGAAACTCTATGGTGCCGGTGGCCCAAGCGCTTCCGCTGGGTAGTGACTAGCACCACCTAGCCACTTCCCCCTCATTCACTATCATCATCGTCATATTCTGCTGCAGTTCGCTCGGTTTCGGTTTATCCAAAACTCCAGTTCTGCCGTCAATTATGGCAAGCGGTGCTTGAGCCTCCAAGCCGCCGAGATCGCACGACTCTAGAGTCCCGATAGCCCTCTCTGGAGTTGTCCGAGATTACCGGTGCGCGGCTAAATCCCTCCGAATTAATGAGCAATTGACCTCATTGAAATATACACAGTTTTGCCGGAACCGTGCCGCGAGTCCGGGTTAACCGAATTTACGAGTTCACGATGTCCAGATAAAAGAGCTTTTACTGTACCAGTGGCCAATGACTAAGGAACGGCTTGATGATGTGTAATTCATTTTCTATGTGGCTATCCCATGTGCTTTGCCCATAAGCTCTGAGCTTTCGTTTAAGATATGGTTTAGGCCAGGAGCAGGGACGTATTAACAGCACTGTCGTGGCCAGATGCGTCTAGCTGATCTGCCATCACGTTACCATAGATTTCGCAGTGTCCTGGTACCCAGCACACTATTACATACTGTTTAGACTTGTACACTGTTGTTTTTTAAGAGTTTTCAGAGCCTTCACGACGCTTAGGGAATCTGCGTAAATTACTGCCTTTTGTAGTTTTGATTATTTGATGTGTTTGACGGCCGCAAGTATCACGTAGGCTTCAGCAGTAAAGATGGTTGTACCAAAATACAGCGGTCCGGCCTCCGAAAAATATGGGCCCGACTGCTGCATACGACACATAAGTCTGAGACTTGGAGCCATCTGTGAAGAAGTCAGCACAATTGTATTTGTGTTGAAGCTCTAGGAAGTACATGCAAATATGCGCCACAGGTGTGTGTTTCGTAACGTCTTTGAAGGATATGTCACATTCTATGAGCTGCCATTGCCACGGTGGCAATTGCGCGGCAGGAGCCATCAGACACTGATCAAGAAGTGGCACTCTTGTTTCCTCAACGAGGCCTTTCACTCGAAGCGAGTAGGGCTGTCGAAACGAAGGGCAGTTATGCAGTGTCAAACTGGACAAGTCATTGATTACAGAATATGAGGGCTGCTTATTGTCGGCGTTTGCTTTGAGGTAATACACAAAAGACATGTAATTCCTCTGCAATTGCAACGACCACTCATTCGACTCGATGTACAGGCTTTCTACGAAACTAGTGTGAGAAGCACCCGTAGAAAGGCGAATGCCCAATTGATGGAGTGGGTCAAGCATTTTTAAGAGAGCTCGGTGTGGCAGACTGATAGACAATCGCTCCGTAATCTAAGCGCCTGCGTATGAGGCTTTTATACAGATTCATCAGGCATTTCCTATAACTGCCCCGCGATGTCTGCAATAAAACCTTGAGTATATTTACACAGTCGCATCTCATTATTTCGAACACGCTTAATTCAAACTTCCGGTTATTTCGAACTCACGATGAGGTCCCGTCAAAGCTATGTGTATGCCAATAGGCGAAAACGCCCGGTAGTTCGAACGCCCAAGCACTTCCGACCGTTAATTCGAACATACCGTGCTCCGAAAATGTTCTCTGCCCCCCCGCCCATCCCGCAGCGGCACTTGCGACGCCTCAACGCTGCCCGCGAAGGAAATGAAAAGGAAAGAAAAGGCTGCAGTGGAATGTTTGCTCTCTCTCAAATGCCGATCTGTGACGCGCCTGTGTCACGTTTCTTCCTTTTCCGTCCCTGCTACGTAAAGACCCTCTTCCTTCAAACGCCGTGTGCAAAGAGAGAGCGGAAAAAAAAAAGAAAGCTGTCGCTGGGTTGAATGAATGTGTGGTTGAAGGAAACGGAGAAGGCATTATCTTCTGCAGCTGTTGCCCCATGCGGGAGCATGACTCTGTGCCTTGAGAGAGGGAGGTGTGTCTATTACGTGCCGGTGCCACGCTTCCCCCTTTTCCGTCCCTGCCACGTAACCCTTCTCCTGTCAAGGACACGCATGAAGAGAGCAAAAAATAAAAAAGAAAGATGCTGTGGAGTGTTGGTTTTCTCTCAATTGCCGATCTGCTTCTTTCCGCGTGAAGACGCGCCTTCCTCATCACGTGCTTGCCATGCTGCGGCTGCGTAGAGGAGAGGCTCTGCTGCGCAGTCGTTGTCATCGTCGTCTTTAGAAAGTGTCGACGCTGTACATTTCTGCTCGCAACTTCTATTGCCAGAAGAATGCTGAAGCCGCAAAGTAGAAATGCTTTGCAAGCTGCATGGGAAATTGATCGCCTCGCTGCAAGGCAAATGTGTGCAGATGCGCATCACCGATTACATCAATTAATAACGGATGTCCTGTGATTTGTGAATAAATGTAAGTTTTCCTAAACTTCCCCCTCGTGTGTTAGCTCAATGCACATGCGCCACTGCATGTAGAGCCCTCCATTTATTTGGATTTGGTTGATTCGAACTTCTTTTAATTCAAACAAATTTTTGGGCCCCTTAGAGTTCAAATTATCGAGATTCGACTGTAGCTTTCAGGCACTTGTTCTCAAGTTTTTCAGGTGAGGGACAAATGTTAATTTCTTGTCTAGAAAAGTTGTGTTCACTTTTCACAGCTAATTGCCGCCCGTGGAGGTCAATGATCAGATCGGGTTGAAAACCTCTCTTTCTAATAAATAAAACAGATGTGCTTTTTTGTGGGTTAAGCATGAATCCATTCTCATCTGTCCATTTGGTAACCTTATTCAAACCAAGTTGAAGTTGCCGCTCGCACATTGCGAGGTTGCATGATTAGTAACCTATCTGCACATCGTCGACGTATGTGCAATAGAACATAATGCGTGGAATGCAGGAATGGAGGGTATTCATTTTTATAATAAAAAGTGTGCAGCTCCAGAAATTCCTTTGCGGCGCTCCAGTCTCCTAGACAAAAGTTCGTGACAAGACATTCCCCACCGTGACACGAAAAGTGCAGTTGCGCAAATAACTTTCGATTATGGTCAGCATGTTACCTTGGACACCTAGGTAGTTGTGAAAGGTCTCGCAGTATGCCGAAGCACCAGGCGGTATCCTAAGCTTTTTCCATATCGAGAAACAGTGAAAAGAAGAATTATGGACAAAAGCATCACGGATCTGTGGTCCGATTCGTAACAAATGGTCAGTAGTGGATCTACCTTCGCAAAATCCGCACTGATACGAGTCCAGTACATTGTTTGCATCTAGAAAATGTAAGAGCCGACAATTGATCATCTTTTCGAAAAGTTTACATAGACAACTTGTCAATGCAATCGGCCTGTAACTTGCAACGGAAAATGGGTCTTTTCCTTGCTTTAGAATTGTAATTACAACGGCCACGAAAACATTTCAGCAAGATTGCAGCCTACCTGATGAGGTGTCACTTTGCGCACCTAGCTGGTTCTGGTTGGTGTAGAAGGGGTCTCGGTCGGCCATTGTCACCACACACCATGCCATGGCCGCTGTGTCGAAAAAAGAAAGCCAAAAGACGGTGTCGCCACTTCTGTATCATATAGGTATAAGGTGTGCTATTAAAATTTAGCACAGGCTCTCGGGATCAACACTGACTTAGCTTCAACTGTTGCTCGTCAGGAACAAACATTTGGCACGTCCTTTCTTACAATTAGTCCTTACAAACGCAACCTAGGAAGAACTGCCCATAACTGCATCAAACCATTACGTTATTTCGAGACACTTGACATACTATTACAACAAAAATAAAGAAAAAAATATATCAATTTATGTACCATGGTAATGAATCCTAATTAAATATATATTTACAGTCAAACTCCGGTACAGCAAACGCCGCTTCATCCAAATTTCCACTACAACGAAAAATTCTCGTTTCTTCGTCAGTAGTTCATAGGAGTCAATGTATAAATATTGTCGCCACAACAAATGCTTTTTCTTCGATCGTCCCGCTTTCACGAAATTTTACCATGCAATTCCAGGCTCAGACACTTATCTTTATGCAATAGACCCAATCTTTAACATTTCGATGCATTTTCAGAGCCTGAAAAAGTGCCAACGAAGTTTAAAACACGCGTTGGCACCACCAGAAACCGCCGCTACACCCCCGCTGTTCAGCAAGCATGGGCGCCGCCTTTGCTCGATAGCGACGGCAATGAGGCTGCCCTGCTTTTGCCACTGGCTTGCTTTGAGTTGCAGACGATCTGAAGCTAAAGTTCAGTCGCTCAATTCATGGTTTCCGTCACGCAGCTGCTGGGTGCAACTGCAAAACAATGCCTTTTCCGGTTCCGATGCTTATCATCAAGGTCAATCTTGCTTATCATTATGTTTGCACTTGGCCAGTGTGGTAATTAATCAGAATGGCTGTTTGTCCGCATTATCAACAAAATCAGCTAACCACGTGTGATGGATGATAAGAATGGCATAGAATAATGCAAAAGTCGCCGCTCCACGATACCCTGCCTCCATCTCGGCGTTGTTGGATACTTTTGACGACGGAGAGCTGCTGGTGTTAACGTGTTAAAGCAACTGTTTGGTTCGTTCACGAAAGTAGTTCTAGGCATTGTTTCAGCATGCTTTTCACCTTAGTGTCGCTATTCATAGGGGACAATCACATCGCGACATTGCTGGAAAAGAATAGGAAGCAGCGGACATTTTTTGAATTTTGAGAATAAACGTTCCTTTGTTTTGCTAGCTCAGATCAGCAATATTTTTTTTTATTTCACTACAATTTTCGCTTCAACGAAATCTTTTCTGTGCCCCGTCAGTTTTGTTGTAGCGGGGTTTGACTGTATTCCGAAGCCATCTACGCTCCACTCTTGCATAAACAGAACCAACTCCCAGGCGATAAACACGGTGCAAATTTGTTTTTAACGCGATAGCATTAAAGAGCTCGTTTCACAGAAATTATGACGTCGGCGTCGTTGATTGTGAGCGAGTGGAAAATCATCTTGTGTGTGACCGAAAAATCAAGATGCAAAATAAGATAATAAAAATTCTGGGTCTGAGTGGGGATCGAACTCTGGTCGTTTGCGTGACATGCGGGTGTTCTACCACACAGCCCCGGGTTTGCTTGTGAATGCAGTGAAAATAACATCCTCCGCTTGGAAATGCAGTGAAAGTAACACTCATGCTTAACGAACACATGTGTCCTGTATCCGTGCTTCACAATACAACATGAAATTTAGTGGAACTTCGATTATATGTCCCCCGGTTTCTAGATGAATCGGTTAGGTCCCGGCAAAGTATAATGTATTAAAAACCTTGGTTATACGACGCAGTTTTACGCTGACCCCGCATCTTACGACGACATTCAGATTTCTCCCAAAAGAAAGAACGCCTTTATTCGAATCAAGTGAAGACCAAATATTCACGAGTGCAAAATATAAACTTGCGTTGCTCTAGGTTGGCGATTAGAAAAGTAGAGAGCGAGACAGATGTCTTCGTAGAATGGAAAATTTATTCTCCTGTAAGTTCATGCATTTCTACACAACGCCGCAATTGCGTGTGTGCATATCTGGGGTCAAGCTCTATCCACACAAAGGACCTCCAACCGGCCAAAAAGTTTATATTTTCACGTTTTCGGTCCATGGAAACATTTTCTGGTCGACATACGGCTGATCTCCTGCCTTGGTCACACTCGCTGTCACAGGCTTGCGGACGCATGAGGGCATGACGCAGCTGTTTTCACTGTGCAGGATTACCTTCACTTGACGTCGACGTTCATACTACCAGCGGGACATCACTAGTTGCACTTTACAAGTCTACAAGTTACAACGTGCATAGCTCAGTCGCACACTCGTGGTCGGTCGCCATTATGTGATAGTGATGACACTGTGTCTAACTCTTCTGACAGGAGGCTATTGACAACGTGGTTTCGATTTCGTTTTCACGCGCAGGCAATTTTCGGACTATTTAAAGATGCGCGTTGGATTTAATTCTTCTTAAACTTGAGAAAAGAAATTCGCTCGCACCTCTTTCAACTAAATTACGCTGCCATTAGCTGTCGTTGGCAAGAATAATTTAATCTACCTTTCTATCAGAGACACAAAATCGTGCCGTGGGCTTATTGAGGCAGTCTATACTCATTTCTTGGAGGCAAGGCTGAGTGTCATTGCTATATTCTTAGTTTTTCAATTATACGACGCCCGGATCATACTACGGTTTCGCTGGTCCCCTGAAAGACGTATAATCGAGTTCCACTGTATTGCAGTAATAATGCATGGCGTACATTGCCATAGGGCATCAGAACATGTGATTATCACACAGACTACATGGTTTAAAGCCGGTCACCCACTACAAAACGCCCACTTGTTACTGCGCCTATTCCCTTGAGTAGTGGGTGCATAGCTAGTTCGAAAAGATTTCGTGCACAAAGTGTTTGAAGTACGCACTAAGGAGAGGCTATCGCTATCGCGTTCAACTCCTAAAGGTGAAACTTAAGGGTCCCCCAATTTTCGGTTATGTCCTCGTTGAGCAAAGAAAAATCGCACTTTTGACGGAGCTCGGGGAAGCAGCATGTCAAACGACTGGTCAAACATGTTAGTGTCTTCTGCAAAGCGATCATAAGGGACAGTGCATTGTAAAATGAAGTGAAACGAAGACAAATTTTGGAATTATTATGTGGGATGTTCAATTCATCTAAAAAAAAATCAACCTACCTTGCTCTTCGTTAGCCACTAAACTCAAACCTCATAATAACAAACTTGCATCTTACATGAAAATAGGTTCCTTACATTAAAGATTCGTTACAAAGGTACATTCCTAACAATACATCTCCTGTAAAACTAGTTTTCATTTACTTTGTTATAACCGATATTTAATAATAACCAGGTTCGTTATATCGAGGTTTGAGTTAATACAACTAGCAAAACAAGTGGTTTACGCAATAGTGTACATGGTACATAGTACGAAAAACATCGACTGCTTTTACTGACAGGCACTCACAGGAGTAGATGAGTGCGGGGAAGATGGGCTCGTTGCGCTCCTGAGCCGTCTCAACGAGGATCCGCAGGGGCCCCTTGGGGCACAGCACGGCAATCAAGTCTGCAGGGAGAGGAGGTCACAGTTTATCCTACAGTTCACCACTCACAAACCAAGGCAAAGGCAGGCAAACACTGTACAAATGACTCTCATTAAATGGAACCTCAAGGGACTAAAAAAGTATTACGTCCTGTTGAACAGGAGTTCCATTTACTGAGAGGAGAACAGGGTTGGAGAATTGAGTCATGTTGGAGGCAGTTTAATTCAAGAGATTTCCCTTCTCTGAGAGTCGGCTGTAGATGGTGCATTTCCCGGCTGCACAGAGTCAGAAAGGCAATCTACGTCAATAGGCTAATGTGATTAAACAGGACACAGGTATGCCTAAAATAACGCTTAGGAGGAACCACGATGCTGCTGCTGTTGAGTTTTGCAAAGGATGCCGCGCCACTGCCAGTATGATGGCGTTATTTCATACGAGACTGCAATGCTTGGCCTACGATGTTGGTAAGGACCCAAACAAAGCAAAACATTTGTAACACATCATTTGTTGGCATTACACTGCTTGTCAGAGTTATTACAATAATTGCATTTATTTTCACAAGAATGCAATTCCTTCCAATGATGTGTGATGCCCAACTGAGAGGAAGTTCCCCTGCCCACGTGCCTCTTTTGGCCTGCTCCCAAAGAAAGGCTGGCAGGTTAACCCCAACCGAGGTCAGTTGGCTAATAAGCACAGGGGAAAAAGGAAGGTGAGGAAGAGTTTGAGCGAACGAGAGCAAGTCAACTGCTGATATTGCAGACAGTCGTTGAGCCCGGTACCCGTAAGAAATCGCACTAGCGCATTAGCGTTGTTTCATAGCTAATACCATTCCTCTGACATCTTCCTCATGGTCTAAGTTCTTTTTGCAGAAGGGCTGCATGGCTGAGATTCACGGCGTGTTGTCGATAGAAAATGATCACAATCATGAACTGGCACATGCTCTCTTCATCTTCTTATGGTTTGCTCCCAGAGCACAGGCACCCATTTGTCGGACTTGGGATGTGACAACCCTGATGTGCGAGACAAAGAGATAGGAAGAGAAAGATGGAAACTCTTAGCAGAGGATTTCTTGGCATGGCAGAGTACAGGTGGTGGAAAAGGGGACTGGGGTGAGAATAAGAATGAAAGAGTAGAAAGAGTAAAGCATAGAAAGGAAGAAAGGGAAGAGAGAATTAGAAAAGAGAAAGCGAGAGAACGACAGAAAGAGGAAACGAGAAAGAAAGAAAGAGGTTAAAGAGAGCAAGAAGATAGAAATAGAGAGAGGGAGAGAAAGGAATAGAAATAAGCATTGAGTAAATGAAAAAGAGGGCAAGCATATCCATGCGCAGTGCAGAACAGCAAGGGATGGTAAAGAGCTCTAGAGACAAGAGAGTAAAGGCCCAGCTTAGCCAGTACAAGCTATATATTTCCACCAGCTCTGCTGTGACCCAGCCTCGAGTGACTTAGTGCTAGCTGCGATAATTTAGTGGCTCAGCTGATTTAGAGCTTTATGCAGAGGTCAAGTCCTTTGATTTCCAAAAACAGGCTAGCATGAAAGACTAAGCTAAACAAAAGAATACTTGAACAGCACAACTGGCTCAAATACAATTAGTTTTGTGTTTGACTGCTGCATTCCTATGTTCAAATTTTCTCGGTAAATGGAACTCCTCTAAAATGAAACATATTTTCCCATCTCCTACCGGTTACACTTAATGAAATTCTACTTTACCAAACTCAAACTCTAACGTCAACACTACAGTTTGCAGGGTCAGCACTTCAAGGGGACATGCGACACTTTTCTGAGCAGGATGAGAAAACGATGACAATTGGTTACTAAGAACACCCAACCCAAACATAATGGCACAGCACGCTGCCTGGAATTCGCAATTACTTCTCAAAGTAAGCCAAAAATCACTCTCTCCTCTTCTCTCTACAAATGAGACCACATACCCAAATTACTGCACAATATACCCCAGTGCATGGCGGTTGGCTGATTTGAGTATCACGAGCTTGGTAGTCACTGTAACTACTGCGAGATGTCACCCCCTGCCCGCAAGCTCGCTCGCAGTTGCTCTGAAGGTAAGCTGTACGTTCAAGAAATAAATTAAAAGAAACTGCTCAAGGTCAGGACGCACGTCGACAAAGAGATATCCCCTTTTCACCCAGCCCCCCACCTCCCAGTGCTGCTTTCAGCATGCCTGCTGGTGAAAAAGAAGAAAGTGCTTTATGGGTGTGACAAAGTTCTGTAGCTGTGCCTGTACTCGACGAATTCTAAAAATTCTTGCGGCATGTGATTTGTGAAGCGCCATGCGCTACTCGTGAGACTATTCCGCTAAAGCTCAGAAACGTGTTGCAAGGCCCTTTTCGGCACCAATGCAAAGAGCAGATGTAGCACTGGCGCCAGCTCACCCCACACGGAGATGACTCCGAGGACAACCCAGGCGGTCCAGTCGGGGAGGTACTTGATGAATACGAGCGCCATGAGCGCCGAGACGAGAATGAGGTAGGCCTGCTGCAGGAGCAGGGGTCCCTTCCAGTGGATGGAGATCATGCCGACCACGCCAAAGTTCCACATGGCAAAAACCACCGTCGGGTAGTCCATAGGCACATTGTACGCCCGCAGCACCTCTCTGCACACATTGTCGTATTTGAGAGAAATGATAAAGAGAAAAACATTGAAGAGCAGAAATGATTTCTCCACTATCAATAGTAAGTTACCTTTCTATAACAGCAAAAGCAATAGCCTATGCACAGGGAGCAGTGGCCTAGGTGCGAGAGGAAGGAAAGCCCCTCAACAACCCGAAGTTCTAATAAAGGGGGATGGGGGTGTTCCACCGAAAATAGCAATAAAAATCAAAATAACAAGAAAAATAGACGACCAGAAAAATAGACGACCACCTGTTTGTAACATGAAACTATAAAAAAAACCCATGCAGATTTCTTAGAAATAAACGGTTCTTATTTGCCAAAAAAATTATCTAGAGCAATCCGTGCAGATTTCCTTGTAGCGTCATGCTACAAGGTGTTGAACAGGTGGTTGCCAATTTTCCCTTTGTTAACCTTTCAACACCCTGCGGGTTTCCGCATAACTCAACCTCAAACATCAAAATTTTTTTAAAGTCAAGGTCTTCAGCAAGTGGCCCACTTTTGAAAAAATTCCTGGCTATGGACCTGAAAAAAGGCTTGTGCTTAGATAGCAGTGTCACTCAAACCTGTACCAGCCGTAGGGAATGCAAAAGACTGTTTATATTGACACTCCTTTCAATTTAAAAGCACACAGCCATAGTTGCTGAAAGGCTAGTCACGTTAAAATAGGAAATACCATATTTACTCGCATAATCCTCGCACCCCCCACATCGCCCAAGAAAAATACAATTTTTTTTCTTTCCTCGAGTAATTATCGCATCCCCAAAAACTGCTGCAATGTCATCTGCTCGTTCCAGCCACTGATGATGATAGCACCCGCCACCTGGCGTCATCTCTTAAGCATCGAGCGTACTATTGCACGCAGATTCAATTCAATCCAAGCCAAGCCGAAGTGGCCAGTGCGCATTGCGGCGTGTTTTGTATGCTGTGTTGGTAATCTTGGCACGTTATGGGGTGATATTGAAGCTACATTGCTGCTTAAGATAGTTTTATTTATTTATTTTTGAATACTGTTAGCCTTTCCGCTGTTACAGGGGTGGGACATACTAAGAATGACAAACATCAATACATTAAAATCACACAGCAACACTTGAAATTGGAAATGTTACATGACATACATTGGAAACACTGGCATTGAGGCTAAAGAAAAAACAGTGCAGTCGTAGTAAGCATACAAATAAATTGCAATAAATTAACATAGTAGACCATGCTTACAGAAAAATATCTTTGAGCCTTTCCTCAAATTTTTCTAGTGAATCACAATGAACCAGTGGTAATGGCAAAGCATTCCACTGATGAATTGTTTTTGGAAAAAATTAATTCGCATATGCATTAACACGATGTTGTGGCACTTCGTATGTGTAATCGTTTACACTTCTTAGGTTTCTTCCGCGTGGTGGCGTTAAGTATTTTGTTGTGTTTATGTTTAATTTACTTTTGACAATAAGAACAAGAACTTCATCCTTGCCAATTGCCGTCGTTCGGCTAAAGTGGGAGTTGAAGAGAGCGTTGCATATTTGTTACTGACTCAGTCGAGGAGTACTTTGAAAGAATAAACCTGGCAGCTCACCTTTGTACTCTTTCTAGCATATTAATGAGGCCGATTTCCGAGGGATCCCACACAATGCTGGCATATTCCAATTTTGGCCGAATATACGCAAGATATGCTGCTTGCTTAACGAGAGTCGTAGCAAGTCTTCATTTTCTTCGCAAGTACCATAGTTTTCTCTCCGCCACCGCACAAATGTTTTCCAAATGGGTCCTCCAATTTGGATTACTGGATGTTGTTACACCTAAATATTTTATTTCATTGACGGTAGACAGGCGGGTAGAACATAGAGTGTAATTGGAATAGAAGGCACGCTTACTTTTGTTTGTGAGATCATGCACTAAACACTGTTAGTGATCGATCATGCACTAAACGACAACAACAGGGCCGCCGGTAGGCCCTTGAGAGTCTACGAGTTTTGTGTTCGCTACTGGTGACGGCAGCTGAAAGCCACTAAGACGCGTTGGGCCTGCCGTGGGCCTAAAACTGGGATTGATGGTAAACTTTATTTCTTCAGAAGGAAACTGCGGACGATTCTGTTAGATAGCCATCAGCCCAATACTGACGTCCAACGCTTACCTTTTGAGGGCTGCTATTGAGCGACGAACGCTACCGTTACGCCCGCAACGCCCACAAGCTTTGCGTGTGGTATTCTGATTCTCGACTATTTGCTTGCACTTTTTGTGTCTCAAATAAATCTTGCCTTGTGTTGAACGTAGCTTTTATTGTTGAGGTAAGTTCTAATTAGTACTTCTTAAAGCTTGCTGTAAGTTGCTAGTGTGAGAGTCCCGATTTGCTGCCACTTCGTTTTCTTTTTCGTGGAAAGTTTTCCCCGCGTAATTCTTGCACCCCCAGCTTTGCACCCATTTTCCGGCAAAAAAAAGAGCGAGGATTATGCGAGTAAGTACGGTAAAGAAAAGATTCAAACAAGGCAAGAAACTAGATAGGCTGCAGATCAAGATGAGGATGCTTCTTAGGTGTTGAACTGATCTCGATGGCAGCAGGTGCGCCAGTAAATTTCCCGAGACAATTGGCTACATGGTTTCGCAGCCTGAACACTTCTGCAGTCGTCTGTGCGCCCAGCACTACAGGAATCTCTAATGCTGGACAGGGACAACGAAACCGAAAAACAAGTGAAAGCTAGTTCAAACACTAAAGTTGTTTCAAGCAAGTTTGGTCACTCACCCCAGAAATATGTAAGCGAAGAGAAAGACCAGGAGGAGCGAGGAAAGAATGAGCCATCCGTGAATTACCTGCACCGGAAAAAGCATAGTCATGTAGTACATGTTTCAAAGTTTGCACAGATGATATAACCACGAAGGGCAGATGTGTCAAAATGATATGCAGTGTTGCTTAAGTCACAAACTATACACCGTGTGTAAACAGCTGGAGTCTGATGACGTATTTATGGGTATGGCACGACACTGGGGAATAACCTGCCAGTTCAAAAAAAAAAAAATACACACAGTGCTTTTTGATGCTTAGACATCACTACGAGAAACTTCGTTTAGTGATTTGTATGTTTTGTATTATATCATCACACGATATTGAACTACTTTATGTTTTGCATACTAACCGATCATGACGGTTGTTATGATATACATGCACCAAGAAACAATTCTTGTCCTTTATATAAGCAGTGTACCTTGTATACATTTTCTTATCAGCCCATATTTCAATGCAGAAAAACTAGTGCTCTTTAATACCCATTTGCCTCTTACATAAGTGTCTCTAATAAATGTGTTTGGCTATAAAAATATTCGATACTTTAATTGTGTTTAGTATGCAAACTCAAAACTGTTAAACTGTTGATTACAAGTTAAATGTTTTCAGTCTGTTCTGTATGCTAAGGAAACATGTTGGTAAATGACTGTATATAACTCCATGCCTGCCTGTATGTTGCAGTTGCATGAATCCATACAAGCATTCTGCTAAGAATCCATATGTTTCTAATATGTTCTTTAACCATATTTCATTTAATAAAGTGCAATCCAATTAAATTCCCCCAACTTGGACACATTATGCAATTACATAGATAATATTGAATGAATACAGTGATCAATGAAGCCAAGTGAAGCATAGGGGGCATTATTTATAGTTTTAAACTGCAGCCCAGTAATTATTTCACAAATGCATATAAAACTAAAAAGTACGTTTTGGCCCTGTTGGAGCTCAAACCCACAATCTTCGAGTTACGTGTCCACTTTAGTTTTGTTTCTATTGATGCAATACTGGTTGCGACAGTTGAAGATTACAAAGAATGTCACCTCTGCTATCCTTAGCTTCACTGTTAGTTGGCTTTATTAGGTAGTGTCTGAAACAAAGAACAGAGCTACCGAACCATTGACATCCTTTCTTAAGTATTGTCTATAACTCACAAAAGTAGACCTGCCCTGTAATATAACCATTAAATTGTATTACAGCAAAAGCTAGTTAATTATAATTTTCACAACAAAAATTGTCCAAAATAATCCAATTATCAAAAAATGTCAAGGGAATGCTTTGAACGTGAACGAACTTTCAGCTTCTTGATGAATACATAAGGCTGCACTTATTTTCCATAAGCGCAGCGTAAAAGCAGCAATTCTTGCCATCCTGCGGCTTCTTCCACAACGAAACCACGATGTAAGATCCGCATGTCCTAAAACTAGCTGCATATGTGCTCTGCACCCCTCTTTGATTACTACTGCCATCAAAACCACCAAGTACACGGGATCATACTCTTGTTCAAGGGTAAACGAAAGAAATTTGCCATAGCCACTGAAGCCTTGGTCACCAACAACGAAATTGTCGATAGTGACCACTAGGCTTGTGCGAATATTCTAATGCTTCGAATATTCCAACGAATAGCAGAGTATTCGAAATCGCTTCGAGTTTAAATTATAGAAAATTTCAAAGTATTTGCAATGAACGAATAAATGAGTATTAGTCTGCACCTATCCCCCTGTAAAGATGGTTTCACTGGAATGTAGCAATGTCAAGCAGTGAAAACACCTTTCCGAAAAAAATTCAGCGCCAAGCAATACATTAGTTTGTGAGATAAAATTTTCGCCAATCCTGGTCTGACTACAGGGCCATTGACCAATAGTACATATGAGTTATCGGTTTAGTTCTCTGCGCAAAGCTCCCTTTCAAATTTAAAGGGGCGCTGCAACACTTTTTGAGCATGGTCAGAAAACGCTGCTGGTCGGTGGTCGAGGCTACCGAGAACATGTGAGCCAAACATTATAGTGCAGCACACCAGCCTGCAATTCATAATAAATTCTCAGTCAGCTAAAGATTGCCCTCTTCTATGGACAAATGATGCCACAATCTCAAAAATTGCTCGTCACAGCCATTTGCATCGGCCACTGGCTGATTTGAGCACGGCGCACTCGATCATTACTAGGGCGGGAGGCCGCCATTTGCCCAAACGTAAGAGATCGCAGCGAAAAGCCGCGTATTCGAAGAAAAAAAAAGGGGAGAAAAAGTGCTCACGGTCACAAAGCGCGCGTGACGTATTCTCTTTCCCCGTGCCACCCCTTCCCTGCTTAGCTTCCAGCGCTTTCGTTGGGACGAGAAGAGAGAATGCGTGTGACAAATCTTTGCGACGCCGCTCGTACTCGACAGCCTCTAAAAATTTTTGCAGCGGTGAATTCATGAGAAAACAAGCTTCTTTAGTGAATCCATTCTATGGCTACTTGAAGTTTCCAGGACCCTTTTAAATGAACATATTACCCTCAAATTGATTAATCATTTTTAAACTTAGAAGCTCGTTATGATAACTTAAATGCTCTAAGCACAATAAATTTTAAAATGTTATGGATTTTACAGGTTATCACTTGCATTATACCGAAGTCAAATCCTGCTACTACTCTAAGTTGTTTTGACTTCCCTTGAGGAAAAAAAAAAGGCATTTGCAAAGAGCCTTTATTTCACTTTTAAAAGATATTGTGTAGGTTAGTTAGGTCATGATAAAAATATGCATAATTTTTAATATGTCATATATACTATTCGAATTCGATTCGAAATTACTGGACCAAAATGACTATTCACTTCGAATCTAAAATTCACTATAAGCTTAGTGCGAATACCTGCCAATAAACGAGGCATTGCACGTAGTGGTAAACTTAAATATAGGCACGAACCACTCTGTTTTCTGGTTGTTACCATGCGGTTTGCAGTGATGACCATGGCGGTGTAGACGGCACCACCTAATTTCAAACGTCTGCAACAGTGATTTTCCTTCTTTTCCCCACACATTCGCGAACATTTGCACCCACTGCGTTCACAGGACTGTCTTAACTAACCGTGTTGTGGCCAATTATGACCAAATAATTGAGAGTTTGGTACCATTAAAGAATTTATATGCAGGCTAGAACTGAATAACATGTCCAAAGTTTCCGAATAAACTGCACAGCAGTTTTGTATGAGAGGCATAGGATTGATAGAGATATACAAACAGTTAACTTGTAATGTAAAGAATAAGGTGTATAGTTTTATGAACAGTGCAAATATCAGAAAACATCAGCTTGTGAACAAAAGTGTCCCACTCCGTACCGACAGTCTTTAGCTGCACTTGCTCCTTGGGCAATTAAAAAGCCATATACACTAAAACCTCACCATAACAAAGTCACACTTGCCACAAAAATAACTTTGTTATATCAAAAATTGGTTATAAACGGTTATCTTTCGCACTGTATTCATGACAGCACTATTCTTCATTTACTTAATTATAACTAATAATTCGTAATTCGTTATATCTGAGTTCCTTACATTGAGGTTTGAGTTTGAAACAGTAGAATCTCGATGATACGATTATGGTTGATGTGAATTTTGAATTTTAAGGTCGTTTCGAATGAACTACATTATATCAATTTTGCCATGATTTGGTGTTACATGAACGGTTTGCTCAGCCACCTTAGATGATAAGAACGTACGATTGATCGCTGCACACAAGCTGCACAACACAGCTTGTCTGTGGGAGCACCGGCCGCATGAGTGAGAAAACCGTCGCACTTTTTGAGAGACGGTGAAGGAAAGTTCAAAAGAACATAATGAACTTTTTTCAACAAAAAGAGGTTAATCTCAATAATCTTGTTATTCATCTTCATGATCAGCTTAAATTGTTTTTGGTTGAAACAAATTTGGGATGATATGAATATCTGGTGTGCTCCCTTCAAATTCGTATCATCGAGATTCCACCGTATCATCATTAAAGTGGCATGCAAACGGCCAAAAGTCATAACAACATAGGTCACCTGATGACTGCAAGCACTAGCCAGCCCAATGTTTGCACAGTAAGAAACACCACGAGTGTAAAACACGCGTGCTTCTTGCTTCAAATATTCAATCGAGCTGCACTGGCTGTAACTGTTGTCCAGGTAGCTCATGCAGCATTTAACACTGAGCACTCTTTGAAGTAGCCACTTTTGCTGGCTTGCCCAACAGCAGCAGCAACACTGCAGCCTTGGCACACATGGCAAAGTAACATTGACTATCTGTCCCATCTATCACGATGGCACCACCGTCTTTAATACAGAAGAGCTCCCCGCATTTCATAATTGTTATTATTACTTGATTTGGATGCACAATGACACAAGGAAATAGAAACAATTACCATATAAAGGGGCACAATGGCTGCCTACTCCTTCAAGGAGGGAAAACATAGAGGAAATGAAGATAAAAATTATGCACGGAGAAAAAAACAGTACACACGAACACAGGCTGAAACCAAAACTATAGGCCAAGAACTGCTGTTGCTCCCTGTAAGGCTCTGTAGTTGCACGCAGGACAAACCTTGTAGCAGCGGAACTTGTACAAGACAATGAGCAGAATGGTCATGACCACAATGACACCCATGAGGATGAAGGCGTTGGCGAAGGACTGCCACACCTTGGTGCCGGTGTCCACCGTCTGGTCGGTGAACGGCGTGTACACCCTGGAAAGGACAGTCGTGCACGTGTGGGACAAAGCACAAGGCCACCAAACATCAATTGTTTGCAATTGAAGGAAGTAGAAAACACAATACAAGGGGCAAAAGAATAAGTCCAACTATCCTAACCAGAAAGCAATGACACAGTAGAATAGAGTAGTACTCTAGCAGCTGTGTCACCCGGTCACTTTTGATGGCGATCGAGCTAGATACGGATCCAATATCTTGATTGTGATTGGCTCCCTTAAGGAAGCTTCAGGAGGGAGCCAACCACAATCGAGAAATTTGAGACTGATCTGTCTTAATCACGATAAGCAGTGCACTGAATGACACTGGTAAAACACACCAACGTAATAAAATAACACGGTTTATTGCAAGCCTGAATGGGAGCATCATTGGGAACACTGTCTATGTCCTATTTTGCAACACTCATTTTTCCTTCAAGGAAATGCTGTGGGAGACGGTTTCGGTTTCTGCTTGCCGTTACGAGAACAATGACCACACAAGTCAATAGAATTTTGCAAGTCGATCTATAGCATATATGTGTGAAAGAACTTGCTGTTGCGCTAGTAGGTACAACATTAAAAAAAAAAGCCTGTGTGTGTGAATGTGTCGTGAGTTTGCGCTCGAATATATATGAGCACACATCAGTGTTTCAGGTAAGCATCAGATATTGAAAGGCACAAAATAGAGTGTTTTGCTTACAAAATCACTCATCAAACACTGTAAACATGTACACTCACCCCGTGTGATTAAAGGACCCCGACACCAAATTTGGAAACTCGAGATGCTTGTGTTGTTTGACAGTCCTGCATGCGGAGCCACCTCTGCCCAATTATTAGGGGCAAGCGTAGCCTAGAAGATATTTTATTTTTGTTTTAAAGTAAGAGTGCATACCCTTTTAAGTATTCAGGTGCAATTGACATTTTCTGTGGTTTCACGTAGACTGGGACACCACTTGTGACGTTGCAAGGTCAACATTTGTGGGGCGCGCACAATACCCCAACTGCCACCCAGCAGGGTTATTGTTTGTCACCCCTCCCGCTATGTTGTCGAGCTGCTCTCAAGTTGGTTTTGGCTGCTTACGCAGGAATGCTTTTCTTTTTTCTGAGGGGGACACGCTCAAAGAACTTATATCGTTTCATTCTTTACCAAAAGCAGGTCCCCCTATTTGAAAAAAAAAAGTCTAAGGCGCTGTTCCGCTGTGGGGCGCTAGTTTCTTACGGTATTTAGGCGGGCATTTCAGACTGATGCAAAATCATTCCGAATTAATGCTGCTAACATTAACTACACGATGTGCTAAAGCATTTACGATATAATTTCGGCATTACCAGAGGCACAGCTACGAATTACTGTAAAAAACTCGCAAAAAAACAAAAAACTTTCGCTGTCAGGGATTCTTTAAGATGACATAGCTACAAGCTATTCAAAAAATTACAGATGTGCAGCATGAGATTTCTGGAATGCTGTCATGGAGTGATGCCCCTTTTTCAGATTACTGTTTTCTATTGTTTAGCCATACTTTTTGTAGTTTTCCAATTCCATAGTATTTACATCTTTGACCGAATTAATGGGCACACCATCGCTCTGACCAATGAGCAAGTGTGAAAAGTACAGCATTGGAAAATGCATTGCTTTGTGTGAGCAGCCGTAGTAACAAATTGAGAGTGAAGAGTTTCTTTGGTATGCCTGTCTGGAAAGAGCATAGCCAGAATTTTTAATTTTAGGAGCGAAGCTCCTTAAGGCGTGGGCTGAGCGTCCCGTCATAATCGTATGTAGCCACCTCTCATTAATTTTTGAACCGGCCATAGAGGGCGGTACTTGTACATACGTATAACGAAATGCATACACGCTGAAAAATACAGATGGTACGATACTAGAGAATGATACTCGTAGTATGATAAATAATAAAAATCACAGTGCAGCGTCAGTCATTTCGTCCATGCTTCCAGCTGTCCGTTCGTTCTTGCTTCCGTAAATCCGTGCGTCCCCTCTGCCCCTGTCTATCTGTGCAACCGTCCATTCGTGCATCCGTCCGTCTCTGCATTTGTCCATAAGTCCGTGTGTCCATCTGTTCATTCATGCATTCGTCCGTGCATCCTTCGATGGGTCCATCCATCCGTCCGTAATCTCGTGCATTCGTCCGTCTATCCCTGCGTTCGTACATGTGTCCGTCCATCAAACCGACGGACAGATGATGGGTGGATGCGGCCAGCGGATGCATCACAGTTTGCCAATAAAAGATATGATACGCACAAGGCGGCGGCGGCTCCAGCTTGAAGACGGAACCCCGATGTGCCAACGCGCGAGAAAATAGGAATGACGTCACACGAAGACGTTGGCGATCGCGTGTGTGTGTCGGCGACGCCATACGTAAGGGGGGGTGGATAGTAAAGTAAAAGCTGTTCTGGCGCGTGCGCGCATTCAGAAGGTTGGCGGATGAACAAGGCTGCAGAGCATCGTGCGCGCAAGGCAATGGTGGCTCGCGCTCAAAGACAGAACCCCGATGTGCAAGTGCGCGAGGCAGAAGCGTGCCGTGAAGCTGCGTGGCAGCGCCGACAAGATCCCGGAATACAAGAGCGGAAGGCCGAAGCACCGAGCCGCGGCGTACCGACCCAGCTTCGCTGCACTCTCCATCACTCAGTCATTTAAAGAATTTTTCTTTTTTGGGGGGGTGGGAGGGGTGTCCAACCATATTTTATGTACATTCAAGTGTGTGTATATGTAAGCAAGCAAAATTGAAAAGTTGTTTTCTTTTTTTGGGGAGGTGGGGGGGGGGGGAGGGCTTAATTTTTAAACCACTTTGGCTACACCCCTGCTGCATCGTAATAACTGAAGCATACAATACGACAATATGAGACTATTGTGGCAGGGTAATGCTTTGTATAATATACTTGGTAATAATTTTCAGGTTGGGAAAAACAAATATTTTTTTGGAAAGTAAGAAACAAAATAGCCTAGAAATGAATGTGACATCATCCAATCATCTTCGTTCCAAATTAACGCACACCACAAAGGTTTACCACGTCTTAAAGAGGTAATGTGCATTGCCTATCGAAATAAAAAAAGGTTGTACTATCAGCTTCAGGTCTCTACAATGGTGGTTTAAAAAAAAAGAAAGAAGACTCAGTGAGAAGTCAAGTAAGGCACTCACAGGTAGGTGTTGGTGTGCCGGTAGAAGTTGATGGAGCTGATGGTGGCCACCACAACGAGCATGCACAGCGACACAGGCACAAACAGCTTGATGACGTGCTTGGCACCGTACTTGAGCTCCTCCTCCTCCTCTTCCTCACCACCCTCGCCACCCCAAGACGGGGCCCGGCCACGGCCACTCGCCACCACGGTGCCACCCAAGTCCCGACCCTCACGGCCGACTGGCCCCCCAGAGAACGCCACTTCCACCTCTTCATCACCCGTCGGCTGCACAGAATGCAAAAAGTGTGTTCGGATGAGAGTTGCTACTTCCATTTACAATAAGAGATGATCTGGACTTCTTTTTATGTCTGACTGCCTGAAAAATTTTTCAAATGCTTGTTGCATTTTCTGGGCTCATCTGCCTTTTTCCAGCAAATAAGTTATTTGAGTGATCATCATGTGCGTCGATGACTCTCAGTAGTTAAAGAGTTGAAGTCCGACATACGTTGGGGAAATAACAAGTAACTTTAACCATGCACTGGCAAACGTGCATTTAACGAAATGGAGACTACCCAGGAGACAATCTTTTAAAGTAAATATGTGATTTAATTCACAGTTGTGCATATATTTTCACAGTACAGAATAATTAAAGTGATTTTTTAAACTCTTCTTTGTGTTTGCATTAATTATTATTATGAATAAAAATGTTCTCATGAATACAAAAAATTATTTAAATTTTTGTTTTTTTGGGCTTTTTCCTGAAAGTTGCTCCATTTTTTTCGGGCTTTTCTGGTGAATATTGCTGAATAAGCGAGCGCCATTTGACCGGGGCAAGGTGTGTTGTGGCTTGAGGGGTGGAGTGCACCTTTTGCAGCTCCCTGCCCACGCCACTGTCTTCGCTAATTATAGGTACAGTGGGTGAATTAACACACAACATAAAAACTACTTTACTACTGTGACTGGTCTGTGCAACTGCTCAAAGCCACTGGGATATGTGCCAACACATTTGGCCATGAAATATAGATCGTTTGCACGAGACGTCATGTATGCAGCTTCTAAATGCACTCACACTGCACAATGACAGCTTTGTTGAGAAACAGCGGTTAACCTTTTTCAGTTTGATAACGCCGTGGCAGGAACACCTCTTTGCATGAACAGAGAAATAACCTGCATTTGATGTTTTGACAACATTATTGTGACATCACAAACAAGGCATTCCCGCAACCTGGTGCTCAACACGGCGGTTTCGGTGACATCAATGAAAGCCATTTATTCTCTTTCGAGTTCAAGTTCCGATTTCGCTACTATGATACGAAATAAAAACAGTTTAAATGAAAGCAGTCCTAAATTTTTGGATAAGAATCTGTGAGCAATGCATATATTGAAGTGCTTCTCCAAGTTGGCCCACATTTACGAAGATAATATTGTCACGAGACTTCAGAGGTGCAAGGGGCTTTTAATTAGCCAAGATGTAGCCAGCTCTTGAAATGCGCATCTGTCGCGGCTGGATCTCGAGCGAAGACGACGCACGCGATCTTCTTTTCCTTTTCAGTTTCATGCTCACAACATGAACGACCTCGGGGCTCGGTCGTGAGTTGGTCTGTGCCTGAGGTGTTGTTGAGTGCGGGAACACTTTGTAGTTAACGTCACTGACGCGGCGTAGCACTCTGTATGGGCCGAAATACCCGCTAAGTACCTTTTCACTGAGGCCTCGGCGGCGAACGGGAATCTACACCCAAACTTGGTCTCCGGGGTTTTAGAACACGTTCTTGTAGCGGGTATTATAGCGTTGTGTGTCTGCTTGCTGCGGCTGGCAAATGTGCAGTCCTGTTTCCTCAGCATGCTCTGCGAATTCCTCGGCGTCAGTTGCCAACTCATCGTTGTCTTCACATGGTAGTATGGAGTCGAGCATGGTCTGCACTTCGCGGCCGTAGAGAAGCCAAAATAGCATGAATCGCATGGTCTCTTGAACAGCGGTGTTATACGTAAAGGTCACGTAAGGCAAGATCCGGTCCCATGTTTTGTATACGTCGATGTACACTGGGATCATGTCTGGGAGCGCCTTATTCAGCCGCTCGGTAAGCCCGTTCGTTTGCGGATGGTACGCGGTTGTCTTTCGGTGCCTGGTGTTGCTGAGTTCAAAAGCTTCTTCAATTAGCTGTGCCGTGAATGCTGTGTTTCTGTCTGGTATCATGCTAGAAGGTGCACCGTGATGCAACACGATGTGACGAATGAAAAATTACGCTACCTCAGAGGCCGTGGCTTGTGGAATCACCTGTGTCTCAGCATAGCGTGTTAAATAATTGGTCGCTACGATCACCAGTTTGTTGCCATCAGAATACAGGCGAAATGGGCCGAGAATGTCCATGCCGACTTGTTCGAATGGCGTACAGGGTGCTTCAATTGGCTGAAGTAGGCCAGCCGGCTTAACAGATGGCTGCTTTCGACGCTGGCATTCCCAACAGCCTTTGGCCTACTGTTTGACGCATGTCGAAAGTCCAGGCCAATAGTACTTCTCGCTCACTCTGGCAAGTGTACGTGAGTAGCCCAGGTGCCCAGACATGGTTTTGTCATGGCAAGTGAAAAGGATGTCATCTCGCATGTCCTGAGGAACCACCAGGAGGTAGGCACGGTCGTTCTTGTATTGCACGCCGTCTCGCAGGCAAAACGAGGTCAACGAGCGGGAGAGATGATGTCGTATGGCTGTGTTGTGGCCCTCTAAGTGATCAATGATTGGTCGAATTTCTTCGTCATTGCGCTGTCGTCTGCTCAGGTCCGACGAGCTAATGGCTCCCAGGAAGCCTTCGTTGTCCTCTGCTTCCTGACTGACGAGACGAAGCAGTGCGCGCGACAGTGTGTGAGCGTCTGCATGCTTACGGCCAGACTTATAAATGATCGTGACGTCAAACTCCTGCAGCCACAAGCTTCACCGTGCTAGTCGTCCCCAAGGGTCTCGCATGTTTGCCAACCACCAGAGGGCATAATGGTCTGTCACTATTTTGAAGGGACGACCATAAATTTATGGACGAAACTTGGCGATTGCCCACACTACTGCGAGGCGCTCTTTCTTCGTAGTGGAATAATTCGCCTTGGCACGGGTTAGGAAGCAGCTGGCGTAAGCTATGACTCTTTCGATGCCATCGTGACGCTGGACGAGCACTGCACCAAGACCATGTTGCTGGCGTCAGTATGCACCTCCGTGTCAGCATCAGGGTCAAAATGAGCGAGAACGAGCGCTGATTGCATGCGCTGTCACAGTTCAGCGCATGCAATCTTGCTGCTTGTTGCTCGTTTTCCCCCAGAAACGGTGTGTTGTCCCTTGTGAGGCAAGCCAGGGGTTCCGCTATCCGTGAATATTCGTCAATGAACCTGCGATAGTAGGCACACAAACCAAAAAAGCGCCAGAGGACCTTTTTATCGACAGGAGCTGGTAATTCGGCAACAGCGGCAAGTTTGTCTGGATCGGGACAGACTCCTTCGGCACTAACTACATGTCCACGAAATTTGAGTTCCTCATAACAGAAGTGGCACTTCTTTGCCTTCAGTGCGAGATTCGCCGATTGGATAGCCTCCAGCACACTGTGCAAGCGGTGCAGATGCTGCTCGAACAAAGCAGAAAAGACCACCACATTGTCAAGATAGACAAGACAAGTCTGCCACATTAGCCCTGTGAGGATAGTGTCCATCATTCGCTGGAAGGTTGCCGGCGCTAAACACAAGCCAAAAGGAAGCACTCGAAATCGGTAGAGGCCGTCTGGAGTCACGAAGGCTGTTTTCTCGCGGTCTTGCTCATCTACTTCAATTCGCCAATATCCTCTTTTCAGATCCAGAGAAGAGAAATACTGGGCATGGGGAAGTATATCCAATGAGTCATCGATACGCGGCAGGGGGTACACGTCCTTTTTGGTCACATTGTTAAGCTTCGGGTAGTCGATGCAAAAGCGTAGTGTCCCGTCTTTCTTTTTGACCAGGACAGCCGGAGACGACCATGGGCTGTTAGATGGCTCGATGACACTATCCTCAAGCCTCTTTTGGACTTGCGTACGTATCGCTTTGCATTTTTTTATTGACACACGGTAAGGATGCTGGTTGATCGGGCGTGCGTCGTACGTGATTATTCTGTGCTGTGTGGTGGATGTCTAGCGCACCTTAGAGGAACTTGCGAAGCAGGACGGGAATTTAAACAAGAGTGTGCGCAGTGCAGTCTGGTAACTGGTCGACAGCCCAGGATTGATGTCGATATTAGCGAATGCCATGTCTTTGGCGTCGGTGGCCTCCGACCCCCCGCGAAACAGTTGCCAATTTTACCTACTTCGTTGACAAAAGCGATCGAAGTGCCGCGGAAGAGGTGTCGGTGCTCGTTGCTAAAGTTGGTAACAAGCAACTGCGATCAGCCACCACGAAGGTGTATGACACTTCTGGCTACACAAATGTCTTGCTTTAGAAGGTGCTCTAAGTTCGCTTCGGCCACTGCTTTATGCCACCGCCGAAATTGCAGCATGTTACCTCGACCTTGATGCTTGCTCGAGGAGGAAGCGCGACGCTGTCTGCAGAAACTCGAAATACAACGAAACGCATTCGTCATCCTGTACATCAATTGCTCGGTCGGAAGAAAACATGACACGACGCTCTTGCAGGTCAGGTCAATAATAGCGCCGTACCCCTGAAGAAAGTCAACTCCAAGAATATTGTCACGGGAGCACTTGTGTAGGACAAGGCAGCTAGCAACAAATGAATATCCTTGGATCTGAACTCTAGTAGCGCAGGCACCCAGCGGAGTTAGAACACGGCCGCCAGCCGTCTGAATCTGCGAGTTGTGCCACGGTGTGATTACTTTTTTTTATCTGCGAGGCCAGTTTACAACTCAATATTGAGTAGTCGGCGCCAGTGTCCACTAACGCGTCAACCGTGTAACCATCAATCGTCACTGATATATCAAGTGAAAGCCGGTCATATTCTGCAGTATTGTAACGTCTCTGAGTCGGTTGGAGGTCTTCGGCACTTCGATGTTCAGCGACCCTGCCCCCAAAAGTCACTCCAGTTAGTTTTCCCGGCGGGGACTTGGGAGACCGTGCTGTAGAATACCACTGGGGCAGCGATGAAAATCGCCTTGGCGACGATGAACATGACTGGCGCCCAGTGGACAGTGGTGTAGGGTGCTGGGCAAGGTAGTTTTTGATGTCGCGGGGTCACTGGCCGTACCGGGGTGGCGGAGAGTACGCAGAGAAGCCGCGAAGCCCAAGGCAGCGGTATGGGCACTGGCGGTACAAGTGATTTGCTTCATTGCAGTGAAAGCACGGAGGCCGGCGGTCGGGTGCACGCCAAATATCTGACTTCCGAGGGGACGTGGGCCTATCATCGATGTAGTGAACTGGCTGCTCCGAATGATTGCTGGCTGGGGCGACACGGACAAATGTTGGCAACGCATACCTATCGTCGTAGTACTGTGTTGGCGGTGGCGACTGGAGCGAAACCGTGGGAGGAGCGCAAATGTACAATGGCGGAGAGGCTGCAGGCAGCTTTAAGGCTTTTGTATATGTGATCGTCTCACGGTGCTATTCAGTGGGGGCTGGCACGGAGCTTTCAGGAGGCGAGGGACCCCGTAGTGCCTGGTGCAGCTCCTCTCTGATAACCGCTGTAATTAAGCCAGACGTGGGATGAGGTGTGATGCCTGCCTTCTGCAACTCTTGGTGACCACGAAACGAATAAGTTCTCATAGGCTGTCGTTGGTTTTAGTTGTGGCGAGAATGTCTGGAGCGCACATGCCATTTATTTGTCGGTCATACATGCTGGAACGTTGCTGCCGCATCTTCTCCATGGTCACAGCCTCTGTTAAGAACTTCGCAACGGTCATAGGAGGGCTCCACACGAGGCCGGCAAAGAGCTCCTCTTTAACACCATGCATCAGATGACGCAACTTCTTATCCTCCGCCATTCGTGGGTCAGCTCGTCGGAAGAGGCGTGTCATGTTTTCCACGTAAGTGGTAACTGTTTCATTTCACAACTGGGCCCGGACCTGAATCGCTCATTTCGCTCGTTCTTGACGATCGGCACTTGTGTAGGTCTCCAGAAGCCTACGACGGAACTCATGCCACGACGTCAGGTGCTCCTCGCGTTTCTGGTACGATGTACGCGCCCCGTCTTCCAGGTAGAAGTAGACACGTCCCAGTTTGGCTGCATCGTTCCGTTGATTTAAGGCGGCTGCGCGCTCAAAATCAGCCGACCAGTCTTCTGACGTCTTCGTGCCCTGGAACGTCGTCGGGACCAGGGGGTTCTCCAACATATACCCGTTCAGAATCGTGCTTCCCGTGTCGGTTGAAGCTGTTTGAACCGAAGCACTCGTTATACCTGTTGAAGTAGTGGGGTTCGTGTCGTTGACTTCCAGAGGCAATCCTCTGATTTGGCGGCTGGTCTGATGCACAGGGGTGTTAACTGGGACTGGACTCGTTGGGCGACTCCCTGGAGGGGTCTGCAACACCTGTGAGGGCTACCCAGCTGCTCCACCAGTTTGTCACGAGACTTCAGATGTTCAAGGAGCTTTTAATTAGCCAAGATGTAGCCAGCTCTTGAAAAGCGCATCTGTCGCGGCTGGACCTCAAGCGAAGTCGACGCACGCGATCTTCTTTTCTTTTTCAGGGTGAGAGCCGCTCTTGCTCCCAACCCTTTACATGCAGGTGGCAATATCCAAGGTTTGACAGGCCAAAACCATAATGTGGTTGACTTGCTGGGGGTTTAGCCTGCATCTAAACGTGAACACACACGCAATTTTTGGAGTTTAGCACTTATCAAGTATGTCTTCGCTATGGCCAGGAATCAAAGCCGCACTAGCGGGTTTAGCAGCGTGACACCTAACCTGTCGAGCAACAGCGATAGAACATAAATCAGGAAAAAAAAATACAAATGTTGTATGGTCACATTTCCGTCGATCTTCACATCATTCACACTAGAACCTAACCTAATACGTGCTAGAAATTGAAGCGACAGTATCATTCCATGCGCGAATAACTCCGCTGGCATCGATACGCCGTGCACTACGGCACCGATCAAGTCAAAAGGCACGTCGCGAATCTTACGAGACGTTAACATGAGCCAACTTTCGAGGGCGAGGTTTCGAGCTGGCCGCCAAGGGATCACGAGTGGATGCGATGCGATACAGACACCCCATATCTGACGGTTTCTCTTAGTAAGCATAGGCAGAAATTAAAGGACATTATTGGGTTTCACGGCAGAGGCGAAAGCTTGAACGGACACAACCTAGACCAAGCAACGTGCAAACTGCAACGGCTATAATGCGTGAAAGTCAGTTGTCATTCCGACTAAACGCCATCCAAAAAGCACGCACCTCCCGGCTGTGTTTACTTCAAAATCTTTCGCGGGCCCCCCGACCCCGTAGCGTGATTTTAAAAGATACTACGCTGTGTAAATACCACACCTCGGACTTTCACAACACACGTTTTGAGTCACGTTTCGATCTATTTACCTCAATTAAACGGTGCTCGTCTACAGCCTCCATGGCTCCTACAATCCCGCAATCATGAACGAGCGATGAAGCCGCTGACGATGCGAACGACGCATGGAAAGAGGAAAACGAACCCGGGGCGGAACAAGACTCGATCCTGACGATAGTTTCCTTATCGCGAGAACAATGGGACGCCGGTTATCCACCGATGCGAAACCACAGCGCGAGCGATTGGTTGCACCCCGCTGCTTCGCAGACACGCACACACCGCACAACACACCTGCTGCTGTGAGTCAGCCAAGTCTCGACGCTTCCGGCGCGGTGGATCAAACTTGACGGGTGCCGCGTTCCTTCCCAAGTCAGCGTACGTCGAAGTGGGCTCCATCAGGCAGAGATACTCGTTTAACGAGTCAGAATCGCAGCCGATCATAAAAGGGGCTTGACTTTAGACGCGATATCGGGTGGTTACCCGTTCGCCATTGAGGAATCATAAAAGTTTGATTGAAAAAAAGAAAGGAGAAACAGATTTCCAAAATGGCGACGTAAACTTCCGGTCAATTCTAGTTTGCTTCCGGCTTAGAGCGAGCCATGAAGAGACAATTGTAGTCAAGCCAGAGTCGTTAAGTTTATAGAATTTGATTTGTTGCCGAACTTTATTTTTCTTGCAACCAGCTGCAGTACAGCCCGTTTACGTTTCACAGTGCCCGTAGGCTTTAGAAAACACTCGTAGTGACATCTGTGCGTCGATATAGTGACGTTGCCCCTGAAATTAGCGCGCTCTTCACTGCTTTGTCGCTGAAGCGTTAATTTTGTGCACGTTGTAGCTAGCTTTCTTTACTAAAAAGGTGCGTCACCATGAACACCTCATGAGACACAAGTACACCCTTTAAAAGTCCAGTGATGTCAAGCTACTTTGGAAACAACACATTGGGACAGGACACAAAAAACAACACGCGTTTAAAGAAGTCAGACAGGCAGCCACGCTTGTATTTACAGAAATTTATTAACCTAAGGGTCGCGCTGCGCCGCAATAAAAAAAAAAAGTGGAAAGAAGCAACATATATACAACATTTTGCAATAAGTACCGACCCAGACAGGAAGGCAATGCAGAGTGTAACATATGTACATAAATGGAAGGTATTATACAATAAAATAATGTGTGATGAATATTTTTTGGCTTTTTCTCCCTTAGTGATCTTGACTCTGAAGAAAAGATGACACATACACTGTACACACACCACAAGACTACCACACACTGAAAACAAGCTTGGAGCTGTTTCTTATCATTTTTTTTTTACACCAGGTACCGTGGCAGAAAGGTGTTCGACTTCTAGACACAGCTGCATCACCACCTAATGACTCGGAACCACAGGGCGCTAAACATTGCCAACAAAGATGGCAGCATAGCAAGCACATATTAGTCGCATTGATGAAAAAAACTGTATCACGCTTCAACGGGAAAGGGGACACCACTGACAACACGATCAGCTTTTACCCTTTAAAACACGTACATGCACACAAAATGTCAGAAACTAATGTTAATCTTATTCTCTAGGCTGAAAACACACACACATATTGACCTTAAATGATTCTACATTTCAACCTCACTCGGGTCTGGAGTAATCAGATCCATTAGGTCACCCATCGTTCTTGATAAGAGGTTTGAAGTAACAACCATCGCATATAAATAGCCACGCACCAAGCGGCACTCAACAAGAACCAAGGAGCAAAAGGGGGATCAGCAAAGTCTCATCTTTGCCGCTTTTCGCATAATGGTGGTGAGGATTTTTGAGTGATATTAAATAGCATTCTAACGATGATGAAAGACAATACGGCCTAGACGATGAACAGCAACTCTCAGACTAGCTGAGTGAAGTGGCGGAGCTCGGCTTGCAAAACAAAACAACTCTCAATGAAAACCGAAGGCACCATTTCCAGAGCAAACACTCACCCCCCCCCCCTAACCCCATCCCCAAGAGAAAACAGACAAGTCATCGGTGGTGTACTAGAAACAAGAGCATGCATTGGCACCAGATTTTGTGAGTGGACGACTCAAGAGCTCCTGTGCCTCCGAATGCCAATCAATTCTATAGAGATGAAGTGAATCAATTGCCTGATTCAGTGAGATCCTCGTACCTATACTCTGTTGCAGAAGTGCCGTGCAGCAGAGCCAAAGCTACACGACCCTCGAACGCAGGTTGTTACAAAGCGGGATATAGTGCCCCGTATACGTAGCCCGTTGTTTGTCCTCGTGACTTTTGCAAGTGGTCTCGTTGGAAAATTTCTACTTAAAGGCTTCTCTGCATGTTGTAGCTGTGATTTGTATCACAATATTGCCACATTTTCTGTAGAAAACAATTTTTGTGGCTCCATGATACTGATGAAAGAGTTCTTGCTTGTACGTGTTATAACATGCAAACGACGAAAGAAATAACGCCGTTGTGGCTTGTATGTGTTATGTTTTTACTTATAAAAGTACGAAGGAATGGTACGACACTGTCTAAACTTTCATGAGTAGTCCGCACAGCCCGAGCGTCCACAACACTGCAGAGGACCCAGTCTTGGGTTGTGATTAGTCTGTGGTGGCAGATGTGGTCACTACAGTCAAAATGGCGGCACCAGGTTTACCTGTGCAATATCGCTCCCAGATCAGCTTTTACGACAAGGGAGCGAAGCAGTTGGCTCTAAATGTGTTCGGGACACTGCGTAAGGAGGGCAGCAGGAATGCAAGCATGAGCTCTCTCATTAAGAGAATGGTTGCATTCACCAATGTCAGCGAGTGTGCGCTGTACAAGTGCGTAGCAAAGCACGATAAGCACGGCGAGGCACCAGGAATAGAGCATCATTTTGTATCGAATGCGAGCGGCACTTCACATATGCCCATAGGCATGTGTATACGAAATCTGACGAAGTGTGGTGCTTTCATATTCAATTTGGCTAGTGCGGGGCTTTCCACCGAGACATGAGCCACTGAACCCTATCCCTCAAATGTCTACGTGCAAGTATCTTGAAGACGCGCGCTTTTATGGTGCCGAGGAGAATATTTAACCGCTTTCACAATTACAGTTCATCTCACTGCGCAGTTGCACAGTGTCCCGAGACGCTCTTGCCGCTTCCGCTGCAGCTGCACGTTGCTAGCAGACGACAGGACGCGAAAGGATACACTTAGACGTGCTCGCCCTCCTGATTGCTTGAGAAGGCCTGTAGCTTCCACAGTGTTGCACAGAACTTCTGGAACAGAGTATACTGACAGTTGACGCTGGTCTCAACGAAAGAAAAAAAAAATGCTGAGATGACAGTTAAGGCACTGGCCAATTATCGACCATGCTTGGCTGCTAATTATAACCCCTAAGATTGTTAGGTGATCCAGCAGTCAACCACAAATTAACACAAACTATATCAGTCATGACAGAGCAGTCACGTGCAGCTTGCCAAGGCCTTCCTTGTTTGTGCAAATGTACACATGCTGGAACAGCCATAAGCCAACTGTCAGCTTGTGTGTTTACTGTACAATTTGTGAACCAACATCAACTCAACACAACTTGGTCACACAAACACTGGTAAAGGTGCCGTCGGCTTCATGCAAGTACCAAAGTGAACCCCTTACACAAGCCGAGCTTTTCAAGATGGCACCAAGGGTATTTGGTGGCAACACGAAGTGTCCTGGGTACGTCGGAAATAACAATGGAGAGATGAGATACAAGCAAGTACACATGCATACAAATGACAGAGCTTGTGTCGCCAGAAGTCGGAGGGATGATCGATGCACTGACAGCAGGTGCAAACACGTGGCCATTCTTTTTTGCCTCCAGGTGGTAAACGAAATGGGTCAACAGAAAGGCGATGGGCTTTGGCATCAACGGCATGCGGAAAACGCTCTGGTGCAAGACGATGGACAAATGCACTGTCACTGCAAAGAAAAAAAAAAGCAAGCACACCGAAAATTAGAAAAGATGGCAAACAGATTAAAAGCCTGTCAGCAGCGTTATTACGAGTCACCTTTTTATTTTTCACGTCAAAAATATTACATGTAAGCCAACGTACTCATGACTGTGGTTCCACGAAGTGTCGCAAGATGTCAACACCATTGTTGCAGTAACCTCGTATTTTTTACTTTTTTGCGTATACGAGGATACTGCACACGATAAAAACAACGTCTCATGATTTTGCCGCAGTGATGAATCAATCCTATTTAGGTTAAACATAGTTCAAATGCAATTAGCATCACCACTTAAGATTTGAGAAAACGTAAAAATATAGGTTTACGTATAAACGTAAACGTTTACATATGAGCAGCTAGAACGTTGAAAAACATCTGTTCTAGCAATACGGTCAAGGCAAACCGGTATCCGGTAACATGTTAACGTAAAGAAGTACACATACGAGCTAAAAGCCCCTAATAACTCAGTATTTTACCACTAAATAAGCGGTTTGGGTGCGCTCTGCCTTCAGAGCCCCTTTCGTTTAACGTGAGTGTTTATTTTTTTAGTTGCTGTACCAAACCTGCACATAACACAATCCTCTTTATAACTTTTTCTGGAATTAGTCAATTTCACTATATTCAGGCTTAACTGTAGTAAAAGAAGCTGTCACCTTTTAGCTTATTGTTAGCAAATCGACACATTGGTGCTTGTTACAATTTTTGGAGAGTTTTGAGACCAGCAATGCAATAATAAGAGCCTTAATTACACATACTTTGTAGTTTGTATTATCGATATACCGCACTTTCTCGGCTGTAACGAGGACACAATTATGAAGTAAGGGCCGACTTTTCACTGCATCCAGAAAGAAAAAAATTATAATAAAAAATTGTGTGCAAGATTCCACTTTCCAGAAAAATTGAATTTAAGTATACGATTGTAATGTGATGGTCAACTTCAGTCTGCGAAAGTCTGGAAAAAAAGCTTGCGTTACACTCAAGTATATACAGTACAAAACTAGTTCACAATCGGTTTCAATATATTCGGGATCATCAGTACACGTCATTTTCGAGAATGCTTGCCCTGTTGCAGTGTGCTCTAGTTATAATACAGCACTTACATGAAAATGAAGTACAGTTACACCTGGATAAAATGAAATTCATAAATTTTTGAAAAAAATTGTTATAAAGAGGATTTCATTATATGCAGGTTAGGTACAAAAATTAAAAAAAAACAATAAATTTTAACAAATCGGGGACTGAAGCTAGAGCTAACCCAAAACCCTCATATTACAGTAAAAAACTGCGTTATTATTGCTGAACATTTTCAGCGGGTTTCCACCATCGCCGCCATATTCCGTAACAAGTTCAAATTGATAACATGCCCCCGCGCATCGTAACTTTCACGAGCGAGTAAAAGCGCGCGAGCGTTGCTGAAGCAGAGATCAAATGAGTGGACCCCTTCTTATCGCCTGGAAAGTGCAGGAGATAATATCTCCCGCCTGTTAGAACTGCTGTTGAATGCTCAAACACTAAGTAAACTACTTGTCGTGAATGAGCATGAAACAACGTGGGGAGGGAAGAGGGTGGGATCGCTTGAGTAGTAATGATGAGCTCGGAAGAGCAGACGCGATCGCTGGCACGCTTGCTATCTCTGCGAGTATAAGAGCGGTTTCAACGTGAAAAGACAGTGTGAAAAAAGCACTTCTCCCTGGAGCAGCCGAATTTGCTCACATCAGCGTTTTGTAGGAGTTCCACAATATCGGATCCAAAAGAGTTGGCTGCCAGCCTTACTTCTTATAACATTACACTTTTTTGCTATCGCATTCATTGTATTGTATTCAACATGCCGTCGTGTTGCCAGAACTAATCGGCTAATCGCGAAAGCTACCAGCCTGCGAACTCGCGGTGCGGCGCAATATGGAAGCGCATGACTAGTCGACCTCTTAAGATTCGTCGTCACTGTGGTCTCGGAGAGTTTCCATCAGCGCCTAATTTGTCATTCCCTCGGTGGCGACGACACGGTTGTCTGAAATTAAGAAAAGTCAGTTTCGCCGCGAGGGTGAAGCAATCAATGCAATAATAACAACATGGAATGTAACGCTAAGAACGGCAAGCAGATCGAAACGTGCAGTCCTGCTCATCGCACAAATGACGCACGAAAATAACATACGCAGGACAAGAGCGAACTAACAATGTTTACCGCTTGACACTTAACGTACTGTTTAAACAAACGAGGCACGAACAGGAGCTTTGAACAGGCCTGGCAAGTGTTTCTAACGCTTTGCTAAGACAACACGGTGGTGGCACCTACCCATTGCCTTGCATTTCAAACCTTATCGCCTCTGAGATGGCCACGCATGTCACACACTTCGTTTTCTAAGATATCTGCTTGATAGCGCTAATGTCTCACGTGTGAAGTGCCTGGATGCGCTCGTTCACCTCCACTGCACACATCGAGGCACTCTAACGCGGCGCGCCTCCAATATACCATTCACCGATTTTCTCACACAGAACATCAATTAAACGTTTTGTTCACTCTCTCTAGATGCAAGAAGACTATCGTCTTTCAATCACATTTGCAGTGAAACATGCAGATACGGGGCCAATTTTTTTTTGTTTGGAGGGGGAGCGGCACACCCGCGCATGCGCCCGCGACAGCGAAAACGACGGCAATGCCAGCTCGTGGGGTGCAGACCCGCCTGCCTGCTTTGTGCTCACCCCCGCGCAATAACGAGTTCTCGCTCTAGCCTAGTGAGCCGTGCGCACCGCCGCCACTTCGAGCTTCGGCAGCGGCAGGACAGCCGCGGAAGATGCATGCTCGTACCAAAATGCGGAGTGAAATTCCTAGATTCTCTGTGGGAAAAATTCATTATATCAAAATTGTTTCCCGCTGTTACTTCACTACATAGGGGTAGCAAATACATCTGCTTCTTTGGAGCAATGGCGGAGAATTGAAAAACTTTGTTATATTGAGGAATTCGTTATATAGAGGTTCGTTATAAGCAAGTTTAACTGTAAATTATTACTGTTTCATTGACACCATCCATTGCCACGAGCCATGAACAAACAACATAATACATACAGTAGGCACTTCAGCTGCATGCCATAACCGAGTGTTCATCTTTGCAAAAGGCTCAACAAACACGCTCACCTCCTGAGGAGTGGAGCGTACGGCTGATGTCGGCGGCGGTCACTTGCCGCGTTTGGACCAGTCCTTGGGCGTCCAGTGCAGGCACTTGGGGTCGATTCGCAGAGGCCGTTTGAGGGCCGCCCGCTCGTACGCGTCGATCACTTCTCTCGTCAGGGTGATGATGTACTGGCCCTTGTAGTAGTTGATGAGGTTCAGGTACTGCAGCGTCGATATCACATCTTCCTTCTTGATACTTGTCAGCTCACTCATTTCACTGCACACAGATGAGGGGGAAAGAGAGCGAAAGTGATTAAAATGTGTCACAGAGTTGAGCTGGAGCCAGAAAAAGCATTGCATCTCCAATTGCTCACATTTGCCATCAAGTCAGATGAGTTAGCAAGCAAATAAGCATGTAAACACACATGCACAGACACGCACACAATCATGCACACTTCTCATTAACATGTCTCTACACCACATCTAGCACCAACGCTTAGCTAGGCATCACACTTGACAATAAGTCTACGAAAAGACAATGAGAAAGGCCACTGTAGAGTACAACCACAGTAACAGAAATGGCACGTGCTGGCTCCTCTAGTATCCTTTCAGTGAAGTCTGGTCCAGTTTCCAAGGCCACAAGGTATTTTCTGATCATTCATAATATTATTTTGCTACAACTGTCTTCAGTTTGCTTTTGTAGGCAAAACAATGTTTTCTTATTGAGATGCTGCTTTAGAATATGGCACTGCTTTCATGACGACTATTATGCAAGCGATGTTTTGCATTCATACCAAGCCCTTCATTGCCACAGCAAGTTTTCACGCAGCCGTATTGACACACAGGCGACCATCGTGTGGCACATTGGCAGGTATCACTCAAACCTGTCAATACGGATGACTACAATGCATGCCAAGAGGTGATCCACAGTGGCCGTCAAACGATGGCAGCAGAATGCGAGCAGGCGACTCACTGAATTGTGATCTGCGGCTTCTCGCCTGCCTCGTTGGGAGCCATGTTGATCATGATCTCGAGGATGGTCTCGGACCAGTAGGAGCGGTACGAAAGCAGCCCCAGGTCCGAGAGCGGCTTTTCGGGGGAGCCTGTCTTGCCCTCAAACTTTGACAGCTCGTAGCCTGCATGAGACATGCCAGCAAAGCCCACTGATTGCATGTACTCGCTAGTTGCGCAACGACAGACTCCTACTCCGATAGCACGTTTTTACGCACCTCTCCTTTACACGTCTCATGAAAGCACTTTTGGGATACGGGGGATGTCAACACAGAGATAGCATAGAATAAATATATGCTTTAAATTGTTCAAAGCTTTTTTTCAACAAGTTCACATACCTTGGTGCAGCAGTGCTTTTCAAACTCACCCAACAGCCAGTAAAGCAGCGATGGCAGTAACTGAAACATTTACCGGAATGAAGCCTAAAGCTTGTTAAGGATGCATGATGCTCACCTACTGCAAGCAAAACACTGTAACTGTTCCCTTCACCAGATCACCGGTGCAATTTTATTAACATTCTATGACAGAACGTTCTAACATGCCACACAGGACTGGTCAAGGCTCGCACGTATACGTCCGATGGTCAGACATGAGGACAGCAACCATAAGAGCTAGTGCTGTCAATCATTCTGTCATCTGCAAGGCTAAGAATGAATGAAGACACCCTTTTGTCCTACAGAATGGGCATAAAACAGTCTCCAGGTGACTTGGATTGGATTGAAACAAAACAAATCAGGTCGGAGAAGTGAATGAAACTGGTTTGAGTTGGGTTAAATTCCATCCCGCGCTGACATAGTGTTAACGTGGCCACTTCCATTCCACCCCCCCCCCTCCCCGAACGCCTTGTGAAAGTGAAACTCCTCCTAGCAGCTTATCAAGACCTTAAAACAGGTAAATCGGTGAAGCCATCACGCTTACCGATTTCTAGCTTTGAAAAACAATTCCCCCAACTATTGGTATTCAGTTGTAATAATTCTACACTTTCATATGTGTTAAAAACATTCCTGAATTCATTATACAATCCCCCAGCAGACGACTGAAATGTGACGCTTCTTTTGGGGCACTTCCCCTTGGTTTATTAACTATTTGCTGCGCCTCTCCTTATTTTATAACACTGTATACTGTTCAATCAAGATTGCACCCTGATATGCTGAAGCAACGTTCAGTCAATCCAAAATTCGCGTGTACCAGTACATGGATAACTTATGTAAATGCTTCGTGACTGCCATCTCTGTGGTAAAATCGCGTCTTCCTAGTGTATGCTTTGAAGTATGCAATAATACAGTCGATCCTGGATATATCAAACTCAGATATATAGAATTATTGGCTATATTGAACAGTTGAAAAATCCCATTGAATTTCCCATGCAAAAGTATGAGACTGGTGAACCCATATATCGAACTTCCGCACAGCGGGACATTCGCTATGTTGCAGATTAATTTTGTTGCAGATTAATTTTAGGCCACGTTCTAACAAATGCTGATCCTCTTTCGCGCGCAGGCGAGAAAAAAATTGTGTCATTTCATCGCGCTGATCTGATTCATTGCACGACACTTGCGTGTACATCGGTACGTTTGATGCGCGATCTGCAGGTCTCACCGCGTGGGCATAATGTTTTCCAAAACACCGATTGCCGAGGGCACTAAAAAAAAAAAGCGAAGCGACTCGGTGATCTCAGTGCAACGTTCGCATTTGGTTTGCATTCTCTTCCTTGTTTGTTAGCGCACAATCGCATGCGAGCCTGAAAAGCATGGCCTTCAAGATGTGCGATCTTTTGACGTATTTTTTAAGTGTTTTTTATTTCAGAATGCATGTCTCAGAGGCATTGTTTTTTTTTATCAATTCGCATCAAAGCCGCTAAAAGCAGCAGCTGCCAGCTACAAAGACACAGTGACATCGATATCTCGGACATGTTGACAGTGAGAACTCTGATGAACCCAACGTTGCGTCTTTTGCCCCTTGTGGCCTTCTCGCCGCATTCCTGATAAATCCTCATTTGGGAGTTGAAATGAACGTTGACCCGCACGTAGCAATAAAAATTATTATTGGCGCTTGGAGCAACGTCAAGTAAAACAGTGTCGTAAACGTTCCTTGCGGGCCAGGTGACGACTTCGGGTGCACCATGACTGCTGACAACGGCGTACGATGCCTCAGTGAATTCTATGACTTATCAGCGTTTCCGGGCATCATCTCGGACAGCAGCGACTTTATCCGTACAGATGACGACGTTTCTGACTGCATTAGTGCTGAGGTTTTGGCTGCCATTGCCGGTGCCGCGGAGTGTAGCCATGCAGTTATGAATGTGCCAACGCCTTCACTTCCCCTGCTAACCAAGCTTTGCCGCGCTACAAAGCTTGCATCAACGTTCTGCATCAATGAACGTTGTGGCCAAAGGAGCTAACTTCGCTTACTTGAAAAGTTTCAATGATATTAAGGGTGACTGGAACTTGACGGCGTGCAAGAAGCAAGGCAAGTTTATGGACTAAATAAAGTTGTGTAACCTGCAGTTCCCACCTTGTTTTTGAGCGAATCGATATGTTAGCTCTTGTAATAATTTCTGAGGCCCGAAATTCTTTAATTTAGACCTTAAATATGTATATTTTATATTTAGAATACTGATATATCAAACTATTTCGCGTTCGCTTTCGAGTTCGATATATCCGCGATAGACTGTACAGCCGATGGGAATAGACTGCAAAGATAGGGAACTCACTGAACTCGATGAGCAGTTTGCCAAAGCCTTTCCTCTGGTAGGGCGGCAGTGTCAGGATGCAGGCCACGTTATAGTCCTCCGTTGACTCCTTCTCCTGCACAACAGTGGGACAGAATTTCGCAACATAGTATTTGACTGCACGGCACATCGTAAAACTGAGGAGCTATAAGCTGCAAGGAATGTGCAATGTTGGTACTACTTTGATCAGATGTTGGCCCTATAGCATCAACACTTTGAACATCATACCTGCCAACATATAGTTATCTTGAAATTCAGGAGATTACAAGGAGCAAGAGAAGGAAGTGGGGGAAACTAGGCATATGCGAATATTCAAATGCTTCAGATATTTGAACAAACAATACAGTATTCAAATTCGCTTCCAATCGAATTTAAAGTATTGAAAATTTTCATTCACATACCAATCAGTGTGAGACTCCCTGTAAGGATGGTTTCACTGCAGTGAAGCGGTACTAACATGCGAAAACACATATCCAGGAGAAATCCGCACTGCCGCGAAGCCCCACTTCAAGGTTAAGTGAGGGTATTATCCTCACATCGATTCATTTTTTAAGTTTAAAAGCTTCTTATACCGACATACATGCCCCAAGTATAGAAAATTTTAAGAAGTAACATTCTTTACAGGCTCTCGCTTGCATTTAACTGAAAGTCAAATTCTTCTACTATTCAAAGTTGTTGCTGTTTTCTTAAAGGGCCAGTAAACAGCCCTGAGGTCCAAAAAGTTTTAAAGAGAGATATATGTGCAGTTTTTCTTTCCAAACATGCTGCCGCAAGAATTTTGCGAATACGTGCTATATTAAGGAAGTTACAAGGGTTAGAACATCGGTCTAAGCTGATTTCAAGTTTTCGCGCGGCCTCGCTACTCTTCTCCCTTCCATGAAGGGAAAGACGTAGCTCATCGTCGTGACTTCGCCCACTTCATCGTCGTGACTCTGCCCACTTCAGCAACGTGAGACCACGTCAGCGATTGATGTCATCGGCGAACTCGATCAGTCACAACGCACTTTCGCTTGCGGCGAAGCGTGGTTGTTTGTTTACCGTTTGCAGCACCAGCCGCGGGTCAACCGTTTAAGCGTCAGGTGCGAAGTGTCGACCACAAACGATCAGGTTCCCAAAGTACGTCGCTGGATGGCCTATTTGCTTCAGCCATGCAGCGCGCAGGGCTTTATGTGAGGCACCCGGTGCCCTGCTGCCCAGTCGCTCAATTTGCAGCCGACGACAGAGCAACGCTTTTTACCTGTGTTGCTCATGTCAAGGGCGAAATACGTTCGTACGTGCGCACAGGTGCTGTAGTTGAGCGAGGAGTGTACATGTGCACGCGACAACTGCGAGGCTGGTTCTTTCACGGCTGTGCCAAGAAACAAGGGGCAGTTTCATCGCTGTGGGTGAGAACAGGAACTGATGTTGACTTCACTACTCTTTTTTCACACCTGATTTTGACCAAACGGCGAGCTGCTTCGCCGAGCTGCGTGCTACGTCACGTCGCCGATCGCTGAGTTGACGTCACTACGTTTGCAAAGTTGGTCAGGCATAGGAAAGATGCGCGGGTATTGTTTTTTGAAATAGAGGCTCTGCGTGGTGCGCATCGTTCTAATATTCAGAAAACGTGATCACTGCGGTCTAATCTATGAATTGTTGAGTTTGTACAGGCGGTGTAAAAAAAAAAAAAGTCAGAGCCTTTTTACTGGCCCTTTAAAGAAAAAAATGAGGCATTTGCACAGGCCTTGTCATAATTTTTTTACTTCTCAAGGATGCAGTGGAGACGCAGTAGTAGACTGACAAGTTTGGAGAATCGGGCCGGTTGGTAAAGCTCAATCGTGACTAACTGAAGAGCACAAGATAACCAGGACCAAAGAAAACCATGGCGCACCAAACAGACACCGACTTCAAACTAACATTCATTCTCCTGTCCTGTCAATCTTCTTTTGTTTTTTCCTGGTTATTTAGTGCTTTTCAAAAAGTCACTGTGCAGCAAGGCCCAACAGACCAAGCTGCAAGAACCAAATCACACTAAAAAATTTTTGTACATCTACAAGGCCTAGAACACGAAGGCACTGATAGGAGCTCGAACGTTATGAATGTTTTAAAAAGTATATAGCAAAAAGGTGCAATACTTACAAAAAACACAGGTGTTCTACAGTAGCTGGGCCTAATGAAAATTGCTTAATTGTAGTTTACACTTACATAGAAAAACTGTCACTAACCTTGTTGGTTTTGTATTTGTGTGCTGCACCATCAAACGTCTTTCCAAGTGAACAAAACTGCCAGTTAAATGAAACACGTTTTTTGAGCATCCCAAGAGATACATTAACTAGATTCTGCTGTACACCTGTCAGAGAGGCCTCAATGCAGTGGTCAACAGATTCTCCCCTCCCCCCTCCTTCTCAAAGAAAAGGAGCAGCAAGCAAGCCAGAGGAACACACCTTGGAGAAGTAGCCGACGAGATGGTAACCCCGGCTGTCGACCTCGGTCATGACGTAAAAGAGGAATGGGTCCGTGTCGTAGTACAGAGTCTTGTGATCGAGGAAGCACTTGGCCAGCAGGCAGAGGTTCTGTGCATACATCTGCAACAAACACAGCACAGATACAGGGATCAACTCCTGGCGCAGCGAGCTTCGAACGCATACGCCCCTCCGTATACAATTTCAACCATTTTTCACATCACGTAGTCGTGTAGCACCTTGCAGACAAGATTGCTGCCGGACAATTTACACACTGTGCTAATTTGTTCGCAATGCCTTTTCCCCCTTCCAGAAAAATAATCCCATCACAATGTCTGGGCATTGTAAACAGATAAAATAATAACAACTGTTGGGGATTTCACAATCCAGAAGTTTGCTATCAGTACCAGACATGCAGTAGTCATGGAGGGCTCAAGAAATTTGGACACTTGGGGCCTCATTAACATGCACTTAGACTGGAAGTGTATGCGCCTCTAGCATTTCAGCTCCACCAAAATGTGACCGCTGTGGCCATTATTCCATCCCGCGACTTCCAGGAGAGCAGACTGCAAGCAAACAAGCATGGCATGTAAACCATGCCATGGGGAACTACTATCTGCAAAGTCCAAAACAGCTTTGGGGTGTGAAAACGACAAAAATTTCAAATGAAAAAGCACACGCCCTTTTTGCTTGAGTAATCAGCACTTCAAGCTTAAGTTGCACATACAAGCACTTCTTGGAATGTCACCGACCACAGCACACAAATTTGGTTCATCGTCCAATGCGGAGTGTTTGATGCTGCAACTGGAAATGTGCCATGCAGCAAAACAAAAAGGGAAGATGGAAAGGAGGCAATGCTCATTACAGAACATCTCTCACAGACATCTCTACACTGTATGGCAAAATACGTGCACCATCACAGCTCTGCGATAACAGAAAACTGTTCAGCAACTATATGCTGCTCATTGGTGCTGCCTTGCGTGGATTTGCGATCTTGCACAAACTGACACAAAACAACGGCTCTGACAGCGATACCTTGGCACCGTCAAGCGAAACAATAAAAAATGGGAAAATGGACACATACCTTGTTCTTCCGGCCGTCTATTTCGAAGAAGGAGTAGTTTCCCTTACGGTATATTTCATTCCCCGGTGGATGCTTGAGCGTGCATTTGGCCTGAGCGGGGGGGGGGGGGGGGGGGAAGGGGAGAAAAAGAAAATACATATGCACATAATTTTTTTTGTCCCCAATCATTCCTTCTATTGTAAGCGAGAATCATTCTGTTACAGCCAAGAAGCCACAAAACACGTCCCCAATATGTGCCTGTTGTTTTCATTAGTTGCGCATAATACAGAAAACGAGACTTTCAGACCCTTTGCCTTATTTTGTATGTACGGTGTTGTGGGATGAACACGGACGATGCATAATGCATACATTTTTATGCCTGAAAGTGAGCAAGTTCCGGAGGCCTTCCCATGTTGTTAATTACAACCTGGTTTCTTCCTACTTGTTTTCTAAGTATAATTTAGTTGACAGTATGTCTATGCACGCACCTGTGCGTGTCTTCAATTACTTTCCAATTTGTAACAGCCACACGAGCCATAAAACCAAGCGGACTGTGTGGCTCTTTTTTCTACCTTAATGACATAGGTTAACAACTTCGTTAATGTAAGGATCACCCTCAACCCCCCTTTCCATATTGACAAGGTGCAGCCTATGCATGGAGTAGGTGGGTCATCTCAGTCCAATTTTTTTCCCAGTCTGCATAATTCACACTCTTTGTTTGCACCAGAAAAAGACAAAAAATGTGGCAATTTTACTGACCAGATGTCGCTTGAGGCAGGTTCGGGACTTTGTGTACTTCAGACAGAACTCACAGAGGTAAATGCACGAGTTGACTAGTTCCTGAAATAAGCGATAAAGAAAAAAGAAAGACAAATCACATTGGATTCGGATGTCAAGTTTTTAAGTAGTAAGCAGTGCACTTCAGTGATGACGGCTTTTCCAAAAAAAAAAAAAATCACAGGAATGCTTAAGAAGCATGTTTAAGGAGGGAGTACAGCCGAATTTTTAAAAAATAAATGCAACTTGACTAACTCTGATGACAGTTACCAAGATTTTGTATAATTGCATGCTGACTTGAAATATGCAAATATTTTACTAGCACAATATGCAGATTTTTAGATAGTATAAAATGTCACCTGTGCCATTTGGAGAGCAATATTTTTTCTAGACTGAGAGAATTCACAATAAATCTGGAGTCAGAAATGTATGCAGTAAAACAGAAACGGATGTTCAAAACCCATTTGAACAAAAGCTACCGTATGCCAGACATTTCTGAGTGAAATTTTAGGTTAACACTGGCATTGACAATGCGACAGTCCCCAATTTCAATAACTAATTCTTTACTAAAAGAGAAAATGAACGTCCACGCCACTTCTATCAATTCCGCACCAAAACACCAGTACATGAATGCTGGCGTGATCATGGCTGTGCTAATGCACTTAAAACGTTCATTTCTTAATTGAATTGATAAAACTAGGCGAGTTTATGTATATACGTGTGCTGATTTCAAATATGCAATTATTTTTCTTGTATAATGTGTAGTTTCTAAACTACAAAATATTTCATCTGCCTTAATGGGAGCAATAATACTTCTTTACAAACTGAGGGAGTTTACAAAGTAAATCGGCATATCACAGTTATTTAGAATCATAGTTTTGTTGCACTGCAACAAAACTGGATGTTTTAAACATAATTTGAATAAGGGTTATGGTATGTTGATCACTTTTGAGTAAGTCAATTTCAAGCAGAGATTTCACTCACAAATGTTTTAAATAGCTTTTCTTAAACACCTGCTTCTACACCTACGCCTGCTTTTAAGAAACTGGAGGGGTTTCTGTGTTATGACAAGGAAGATCGATTGTTCTGACTATTACTGACAGCTCAGAATGCAGCCCTGAGGTGGCACACTGTAAAAGTACCAATCTCTCATAACTTGGGTTCCTAAGAAACAGTATGCTTTAGAAGAGAACAGCTCGGTCACACAAAACAAGAATGGAGGAAAAAAGAGAGACTTGCTCCGTTATTGCTGCATATTTCAAACCTCTCGAAAAGGGAAAAGGCACTTGCTCAGGATTTTGTGGTAGTTAAGCATTGGGATAGATAGAAGGTGGGAAGAGATTTTGAACTGTACAGGGTTGTGCACTCATTTGTACCCTAAACTGCGTCCTTGTCTTTTGCACACGTGGTGAAATTTCACTACGAATGATAAATAACCGACTTGCCTAAGCTTTCTTTCAGCTCTACTGTACTGCAGCACTGTGTTTCAGAGCAATGGTACCGTTCTCTCGACATGGATGACGCAAGCCCACCTACCTGAGGATATGGCGAGAAGTACCAGGGCCTGATTCGGTTGCGTCCCAGCTCGATCATCTCGATGTTCTTCATGCGCGTCACGATGTCATCGTGGTGGGCCACCATGCTGCCCGTGGAGCGCGGACAGGGCGTGGACGAGTCCTGGGAGTCCTGCGTGGCCACCGCCGAAGGCAGAGCCTTCAAAGCGTAAACCAACTATGTCCAGTCCAGCACATACTTGACCGCCTACAAGCAGGCTACTTTCCCAACATTGTGAGAACAAAGAAGACACGGTGCGTCTACCTCCAACCACCACCGCAGCACGAATGAGAATGTGGTGCACGTGCTGCTGGGCACAAAGGTGCATGGGTAGAGTTTGTGGTCATGCATGGGTCAAGCAACTGCCACCCTTCTAGGCACACTATGTATGCATGGCACACAGTCAAACGAAACTACAACGAAATTTCAGTCCACAAAATATTGTCACGACGTCAAAACAGAAGTCTTGCCGCAGAGATTGAAACACCAAAAGCAGGTCGATCTTTTTAATTAGAACGCGCAAGCGAGTTCTTTTTCGTCCATTGATTGATTGATATGTGGGGTTTAACATCCCAAAACCACTTCATGATTATGAGAGACGCCGTAGTGGAGGGCTCCGGAAGTTTCGACCACCTGGGTTTCTTTAACATGCACCCACATCTGAGCACACGGGCCTACAATCTTTTTCGTCCATTTCGTAGTCCTTCGTGGCACATGCACAACTGCCATCGTCTTTCTTGAGCAAGCACGTGACATTTGCCTCCCTCCGAAGGAAGCATCGTCCCGATGCGCAACTTAGGTGCTCTACCAGGCGTATGAAGTGGTCGTACGAAAACGGTAACCGGGAGCTAATTAACTTGACAAATACGGTTTCATACGCACGACGTGCACGACTTCGGGCAAATGCTTTTGGCGCTTAGAACTACAATCAGTGTCGGGAACAACTTCGTAATTCACGTCGTTCAAGCGTCGCGTGACGCTGTATGGACCAAAGTACCGTCTTAGTAGTTTCTCACACAGTCCACGCCGACGTATCAGAATCCAGACCCACACTTTGTCGCCTGGTGTATAGATAATAAACTTGTGTCGGGTGTCATAGCGTTGTGCATCTTGATGCTGCTGATGACAGATGCGCACGCTCACGAGCTGTCCGACTTCTTTGGCGCGCTGAGTGAATTCTTCGGCGTCTACATGGATGTCCTGACACTCATGCGGCAACATCGTGTCCAATGTTGTCGTGACTTCGCAACCATAGATCAGACTGATTGGTGTCATTCCAGTGGTTTCTTGTCGAGCGGTGTTATAAGCAAAGGTCATGTACGGCAATATCTGATCCCAGTTTTTATGTTCCGTGTCAACGTACATGCTGATCATGTCTGTGAGGGCCCTATTGAGGCGCTCCGTCAGTCCGTTTGTCTGCAGATGGTATGCAGTTGTTCTCCGGTGAGCTGTACCGCTGAGTCTGAGAACCGACTCCAAAAGCTCCGCGATGAAGGCAGGTCCTCTGTCTGTGATCACTCTAGTCGGAGCGCCATGCCAAAAGACGATGTTTTCGATGAAGAACTGCGCGGCTTCTGCTGCTGTGCCACGCTGCATAGCATTAGTCTCCGCATAACGGGACAGGTAATCAGTGACCACAATAATCCATCTGTTCCCTGTTGTGGAAGTTGGAAAGGGACCCAGGAAATCCATTCCAATCTGGGTGAATGGCTTTTCTGGTGCTTTGACTGGATGTAAAAGACCGGCTGGCTTGCTAAGAGCCGCTTTGCGTCTTTGGCAGTCGATGCAAGTTCGCACGTGATGGTTAACAGCAGCAGGTAACTTTGGCCAGTAGTACTTACATCGTAGTTGGCATGGCGTGCTTGCTCAAGAAAGACGATAGCAATATTCTCATTGGCTACAAAGGAAATCATAGAAAAAGCCTCTTCAGAACAAATTACTTTTCTAGAAGTATTTCCACTCCAACAAACTTTTCGAGAAAACAACTCAATAAGGAAGGGGTGCTTTCTTAATATTGCTCAAAAATTCCAATACATCAAAGGTGCTATGCAGGATAGGCCGAGTTTCACCCGAGTTCGTGAAATTCGGGATCTTCCAGAGCTCTGGTGAAACCCCCTTATGAACGAACCAACAGTACGAAAAAGTCAAATCCACCCCTCAGCGCGCAGCGTTTCATTGCTTACGATGGAATGCGCTGAGGACAGTCTACTAAGTTGGGCGGTGTTTTCAAACCAGAGGCATCTTCTTTTATACGTTTTTCGTTCCGCTGAGTGCAGAAGTGCACCATGTCATGACTGGGAAATGGCAGTGCAAGAGACTTTCATCAGCTGAGCTCTCTCAAGCAGTGCTCGTCAACAAGAACGCTGTCTGCGTCCCACAAGAGTGCGTAAACACACCCAGGTGCACTACAAAGAACTCCCGAATGGGAAACACTTTCAAGTGCACTGCAAGACGTGCCAGTGACACGTGGTCGGCGTCGCACACGAACACTGTGACACGCAGACGGCGTTTCAGGAGAAGTGCGTGCACAGACAGAGGGTGATAAAAAGTGCGTCGCATGTATTACATGCAAAGAAGCTGCTTCGTAGTGTTCACCGCATCAAATGCCTGAGAGTCACACCGGCGCCATCACAGTCACGAGTTGAACTCGGGCCTTCTCAGAATCCAGTTTGTATCCCAGTTCAGGCGTCCATCAGTTTGATTGACAGATGCCTGTGGGGAATATCGAGTCCGCCCACCACTTTCGCTCTTCCCGAGGAGCAGTGCTCACGCCGCAACACCAGCGAGCGCACAGTTCATCTACCAGCTTCAATTTTCTCAATTTTCCCGCGCTCACGACATATCCAATTACAGCCACATTGCTAACAAGATGCAAGTGTCCTGTGACCACCTTTCCTTACATTTATCCGCAATATTTGATAGAAGGGAAAGGGGGAGCAAGATAGTGCTGTGTGTGCATCCTTGCTGCCTTCGAAAGTGGAAATTTCCATGCTGCAGGTGGAGCAAAAGAACCTGTGCGAAAGAGGAAATATGCCCACAAACACACCTGTGGGAGGTGCAAGTTGAGTTGGCAAAAATACAGCATGACAATCGCGCTGACGTCGCTGCACTGCTAAAATTGTTGAGAGAGTGGCGGCGCTGATGTGCTCGCACGCGGTGTTTCTTTGATAACAGCCAAAAATGTTCCACATGCGTTTACAATGCCATGCGCATTCGTGTAGCCATTTTCATCAATGCTGCTGTGACGCACTCCTCACTGTCTTCATGCCAAGGCCACCGGAAGTGAGCTCGGAGCAAGCTCGGGGTGCCCGAGAAGCTCGGGCCATCCTGCATTGCACCCCAGGATGACAATTCTAGAAAGGCTCGGTGACATCCACCGCAGTATAGCTACAGATAACGCCAGTATCTTTGTTTTAAGGTGGGGTATTCCAGACTTTGTGGCCTTGGGGAACTCCAACAGCATCCCCAGAATGATGCAAGAGCCCTTGTCGCCGCCCCCCCCCCCCACTCCTCCCCAGCCCTCCCTTTTTAATTAATGTACAGTTGCGATAAATTTGATTTGCACAACAGGGAAGCGTGTGGCCTCATGATGACAAAGATAACCCAAGACTTTCACTAGCCCTCTTTAGACAACTGAATGATGTGTTCTCACATGAGAATAGTCCCCAAGAAAGTAATGTTCAGTTTTGGAAATGAAGGCAAGCTGAAGCCATCCACTGTCACAATCGGTGGTGGCTGCAAGGATAAAAGCTACAGCAATGCGAATAAGCATGACTCACTTCTGTTACGATGGTGGCTCTGTTTCCTAGTCACTTACATACAATTCCCATTGACAAATACTGTGTGGATGTGAATTCCTTCGATCGGCCGCTAATGCTGCCTTTGTGTTGCACATTTGTGGTACTGTGAACTTCAAGGGTTGTCCACTTTAGTTAGGGCCAGATACATTAAAATGAATTAGAGTTTGGTACCTAAAGATCATGCACACGACTTGCAGAGATCATAGGACAGATGTTGAAAAGTTTAGTTTTAGGTGGTCAATATTAATGAGAAAAAGAGAAGCATCAAGCACAAAAGCGGACAGTGATCCTCATATACTTTTTATGGTTCCCTAGGCAACTTTTCGTTGAAAACTCAACTTCGGGTTACTTATGATGATCCCACTTATAACGATCCCAGGTATAACGATCTATCCATTATAAAGACCATATTTTGATGCACTTACAATTTTGCTTTGCTACCCTTTCAAGCTGAGTCCACATACAGCGAACATTTTTCAAAGCTTCTTCTACAAGAAACACTTCCGACACAATAGCGGTGAAAATATGGTGCATACGAAGTAGATATCGCCAGTCGAATAAAAAATGTCACCAGTGACAAGCTAAAAAACAAGCTTGTCAGGGTTTGGTCAGTCATGTGCATGTTTTTATGGGCGAGTTCATATACAACAAACTACAAATATAACGACCACTTATTGCAGGCACTTTCATGTTCATTATAAACAAGTTCGACTGTACTAACCAGAACTATTACAAACTACCGAATTGAAATGGAACAACTACCCCCCTGTTCATCACTCGGTGAATGGGACTCCTGTTAAACAGAACATGTTTCGCGGGCCATCTGGGTTCCGCTTAATGAGGCGACTGTATACAGTCGCACCCGTTTATGACAGACACTTAAGTAACAGACAAATGAGTATAGGAGACGCCAGTGTGCTTACAGCAAAACAGGGGTTGATAAGAAAATGCATACATGGTACCTTGCTAATAAGAGACACCTCATATGAAATATGAGAGCTGCTCCCTGGTGCATATCTCTTATTAAGGGTTTCGACTGTGTATGAAATTTCAGTCCAAAACACTCTTTAACCAACATCACCCAGTCAATTTTGTTGTAGCAAGATTTGACTGCACAATTATAATTAAAAAGCAAAGCAAAGGCATAGTAGCTTGTACATCAGCATAGGTTTTAATTGCAAAAAGGAGAGTCGGAACAGGCCAAGTAGCACATCTTTATAGTTTGTCATATCAGATTGCTCAGGAGTGCCCAAATATGCCGGATGCCCGCACAATGATACAGGCAGTGGAACAGTATGCAGCTTTTCATACAGTCTCTGGGCAGTCTGTAATCGCCAATCAAGGCGATGGAGCACTGAGAAAACAATGATTAATGATTCACAAGATTATATAGGCGACTGGTTGTGAGAAGGTATGCATGCAGTTCAAGTGAGAGCCGCAGGAAATCAGAGCAATAGGAACTGGGAAATGTGCACGCGTGTGCAATGTTATTTCAACTGGCAGAGATTACTGACAACTCAATCAATGACAGCTGTACTTGAAGACAAATACACCCTTCAACGGCCATCGAGGAGTATTTTAGGATCTGTTGCCGTGTCCCATCACAGTACGGCAGAGACTCACCTCGTTTTCAGTGGGAAGGCATTTCCTCTTCCGTCCTGCTGCTTTCTTTGGTGGGGCCCCATTCTGCACGAACAGAACAAATAGCATTTAGAAAAAAGAAATAAGAAGACAGAAATTTGAGGGCAGCCTCAATTAAATGAATTTTAATGGCAATTAGGTATTTCATTTTCTAACGCTTGCATGATGTTTCTATTCCAATTCTTTGTTTTATCAAGGAATGCAGGACGTGCTTTTGGTGTGCAGAGTTTTGGATAGAAGAGACATGGCGGTGCTGCAAGGCCAGGTACAAGAGAAAAAGAACAGGCTTTAAAAATTTGCCGGGTCTTGGAACGCCGCTCTCAGGACACACAAATGCAGCCACACGGTCGGGCAAACCATACACTTTGTACATTCATTCAACTACTTTTACAAACAAAGATATCGCCAGCCGATAACTCAGAGGCTGGTCAGTTTATGGACTTCTGCCTTAACCATAACCTGACCCGATTGATAAACGAACCAACTCGTGTAGCGCAAGACTGTGCTAGCACTCTTAATCTCATCCTAACAACACACATTAAATACTTGTCAATAATTAGTTTCCTTAAAAAATGAAGTGACTATAACGTAACTCAAGCTACATTTTCACTTAAACCACCCTTTCGCCATTCACCCGTGAAACGAATTCACCTCTATGATAAAGGTAACTACTCGGCCATAAACAACGAACTGCATCAATTTTTCCAGTCACATAGGTCAGTAGTTGAAAATCACTCTGTGCACAAAACTGGTCATTATTTCAGGGCAAGATGAATGGTTTGGCCGATAAGCATATCCCTGTCGTCTCTATTCTTTCAAACTGCCATAAACCATGGTTCACGAGAACTTTGAAAACACTTGAGAATAAAGAAAAATGGTCTTTCGTTCTGCAAAGTGTAAACGGGATGCAGTCTCATGAGACAAATACTATCAAGCTGAACGCGAATATCTTACGGCTGCTCGTCAAAGAAAACATTTCCTTTTTAGCTCCGGTCTTCCCCGCATGATAACCAATAACCCTCTGGCAAGCCATTGGCAGACTATCCAAATTCTGGAAGACCATTAACTATCAGCCCGACCCCACTATCCACATTTACAATGATCAGGGTAATATTCTTTCAGATTCTGAGTCTGCTAACGCATTCAATGCCGCCTTTTCATAGGTTTTCACAAGTGAATCACATGCCCAACTGCCCGAGTGTTCTACCTCTACCATGTCAACAATGTCGGCTATACACTTTTCAGCCGAAGGCATCGCATCACTGATTGATAAAATAAAGGTTTCGTCTTCCGCAGGACATCACCTCTAAACTGGTAAAAAACACTAAAAATGTTTCTGCCGCAGTGCACACCTTCTTTTTCACACAGTCTTTGTGTCCAGGCACTCTACCAACTGAATGGATAGTCGGCGAGGTCATTCCTGTTTACAAGTCTAGTAACAGAGTTTCACCATTAAACTATCGGCCCATTTCCATAACCAGTATATCATGCAAAATCATGGAGCATATCATATACACAAATATCACGGACTTCCTCGATTCCAACAGTTCCTTCTATCTATGGTTCCATCATGGTTTTAGCAAGGGTCTTCTTGTGAAACTCAGCTCACTCCTTTTCTTCACGACCTGCACTCAAACTTAGATACTAACCCCCATGTAGATGCAATATTTCTCGATTATGCTAAGGCGTTCATTCGACAAGGTACCTTATCGACAGCTGCTATTAAAGCTGTCTTGTCTAGGCTTGCACCCTGATGTCATACAATGGATCAACGCATTCGTTAGTAACAGGTCTCAGCGTGTGTGCATAAATGACACGTCTTTTAGCCCTGTTTCCATAGCCTTCGGCATCACCCAGGGCTCCGTACTCGTTCCTTTATTATTTATTATATAGTATATAAATGATCTGCCATTGGAAGTTTCTTGTTCTATTCGCATGTTCGACTGCGTCCTATATCAAACAGTAACTAATACCACCGACCAGGCTGTGCTGCAGAGCAGTGTAACTAATACCCTAAACTGGTGTGATCGCTGGCTCATGGTTCTTAACCCCAGTAAATGTAAAGTTATGTCCTTTACCCGGTCACGTAGCCCTCTCCTCTATGAGTATGAAATTTCTAACACTCGGATTGAAATTGTTAGTTATTACAAATATCTTCGTGTCACTATCAGTAAAGATCTTAACTGGTTTTACCATGCACCCAACATCACTTCATCCAGTAAGAAAACTTTAGGCGTTTTAAAAGGTAAACTACAAAACGCTCCTCCTGATGTTAAACTCATTGCCTACAAGTCCCTAATTCGCCCAAAACTTGAATTTACATCTGCCATCCGGAACCCTCACCAAAGCTCCCTCACAGATGCTCTATAGATGGTGCAGAACCGCGTCATCAGGTTCATTCACTCATCATATTCATACAATGTAAGTGTTTCCTCACTGAAGGCGGAAACAGGCCTGTCCACCCTTTCCAGTCGCCGTCGCATTGCCGACCTATCTTTACTACTAAAAATGTACCACAGTTCACTAAATCAGACACCTTATTTCTCACCACCATCTTGTATGTATGTCACCTCGTATAAGCAATTCCTGAAGTGTTGCTCGGCCCCATACCTACACTCTCACGTTCTCGTCTTCCTTTTCCCACGCACCATTGTAGATTGGAACGACCTTCCCTACGCCATCGTTGCCATCACCAACCCAGAATCATTCATTGAAGCTGTGTGTGCTCATTTCTTATCCTGACTGGTCAAGTGTCATGAATTCTTCTTGTACCCCACCCCTTTTGTAATGCTCCCACGTGGAGTCTTTAGGGTGAATCAAAACTGTCACCGGTGACATGCTAAGAAACAACCTTATAGAATATTCCCTATACGACACTCAAACAAAATAACAACAAACACAAGGTAACGCAAAGGTGGCGTCGCCGATGTTTGACTCACCACAAGGGGCCCACGGGAGACGACTCGCCGTGTCGCCCCCATGAACCCACCACAAGAGACGACTGTTTTGCACCAGCCACCACACACCAAAGAGACTCTCGAATCTTTCTCCAGGGTGCCCACCAAGCCTCACTATCGTAGCACTTTTAGCGTAAAACCTATATGCGGTCTAACTGCAAGACACGTGTGCACCACGAGGCATAGGAACTTTACAGGGGGTGATAGCACCCTTAGAGTGTTAGCCCTTCAACTTTTTCTGATAAACGTAATCCATGTAAATGAGTGACAAAGCAGTGTAAAGTTATATACAATATTTATCGGTCATAAATAGTATGTTGTGTTATGAATTTCGTTTTTCTTTCATCATTGCTGCTTTGAGGTATTGGATCTAGTCTGAAGCTGGCAAGAACAAGGTTTGTGCGCCTTGGTGGTTGTTGGTTGTTTCCAGTCATACGAAATCCATCGTAGAGCATATCGAGACGTCATATACTGCACAAGCCTGTCGTTCTCCATAATCCTCTTCATCATTATCAGAGGCATCGTCATGACGTATAGTGGGTACTTTGCATGAGCTGTGCCGTGATGGCAGAAAGAAAATGTGTGGTCTGGAACGCGCTTGTTCTTCATCATCAACCCTGTCATTCAGAGATGATAATAAACATGGTTCGACCCTGTGGAGCTTCGGCCCCAAATAAATTTTCTTGCAGCACACCAAGCGGCATAAAACTTCCGAAGTAGTAAACACATCATGAAATCTGTAACGAGGCATCAGCGATTTCAGGATTTCCTGAAGTATTCACAGAATACAGCACTCGTAGATGCTGTAGTTGTGAAAGGCCTGGTTAGTCGTAACCATCCGGGGTTTTATTTGTACCCCAAGTGGGCTGCACCCGAGATGTTCCTGCATTTTGAACCCCTCACAGTGTTATAGAGGCTGCACCATGAAAGGAGCTGTCCCATTCACCCATTAAAAAATTCTGGCATCACTACTGTAAGCCGCTTTCACAACTGGGAATCAAACCTATGACATCCCTCCCAGCCGCAAAGCGCAGCCTAAATCGATGCACTACCATGGGCATGAGCATGGTAGAAGGGGGCCAGTTGACATACTCCACTAATCCTCTCAGGACGTGCCAAGCCCCATTACCTTTACTCTGTTAGTCTTTTCTCGTTGCTACAGTCGAATCTCATTATTTCGAATACGCTTAATTCGAACTTCTGGTTGATTCGAACTCACGATGAGGTCCCGTCACAGCTATGTGTATTCCGATGGGCGAAAACGCCCGGTAATTCAAACGACCAAGCACTTCCGACGGTTAATTCGAACATACCGCGCTCCGAAAGTGCTCTCAGCACCCCGCCCAATCCCGCAGCGGCACTTGCGACACCTCAACGCTGCCCGCGAAGAAAAGGAAAAGGAAAGAAAAGGCTGCGGTGGAATGCTTGCTCTCTCTCAAATTCCAATCTGCGACGCGCCCATGTCAGGCTTCTCTCTTTTTCGTCCCTGCCACGTAAAGATCCTCCTCTTTCTAACGCGGAGCGCGGAGAGAGAGAGAGAGAGAGAGAGAGGAAAAAAAAGAAAGCCGTCCCTGGGTTCAATGAATGTGTGGTTGAAAGAAAGGAAAAAGGCGCTATCTTCCGCAGCCCTTGCCTCTTGCGGGAGCACGGCTCTGCGCCTTGAGGGGGGGTCTATTACGTGCCGGTGCAACGCTTCCCCCTTTTCCTTCCCTGCCATGTAACCCTTCTCCTTTCAAAACGACACGAGCGAAGAGAGGAGGAGGAGGAAAGAACTTTATTCAGAGTCCGGCGAGTAGATGGGGTGGGCGATTGGCCCCGCCTAGGTTACGGCCAGGAGTCCTTGAATCCTGGCGGCTTCCTCGGCCCGCTGGACGGCCCACATTTGGTCTTCGAGGACGGAACTGAGCATTGCGGCCTCCCAGCGCGCGCGAAGGCTGTCAGCAGAGGCCGCATACTTGTTATGAGTACTAATCCCTCTACATTCCCATAACATATGCTTCAGAGTGGCTCTGGAGTCGCAACGCTTGCACCTGTCCGTTTTGTATATATCAGGATATATAATGTGCGATAGTGCAGGATTCGGATATGTCCTAGTTTGTAACTGCCGCCATTCGACAGACTGTTTTTTTGTTAATTTTGGGTGAGGTGGCGGGAATATGCCCCTCTGTAATCTATAATGCTTTGTAATTTCATTGTATCTGGTCATTCTGTCTTCCCACTCCCACTCGTCTGCCACGCCGTAATCACCGGAGGAGGTTGGGGCGGCACTTGAGAGGGCAGCTCGGTCGGTGAGCCCTCGAGCTGCGTCATGTACAGCCCCATTGTTGCTGTCCCCCGCGATGGCATGAGCAGGTGTCCATATAATATATGTATTTCTGGGGCTTGTTCGACACCCTCCTTTGATAATACGTAGTGCCTCCGGGGAGATGCGGCCGTTGGCAAAGTTTCTCACTGCCGTTTGAGAGTCACTGACTATCACGGTTGCGTTTGTCTGAGCTACAGCGAGCGCTATGGCTACCTCTTCCGCTGTCTCGGTACTTGTGGTGCGTATCGTCGCGCATGTCATACAGCGTTTGTTGCTATCGATTACGGCTGCGGTAAACCCCCGTTTGCGCTTGTATCGAGCAGCGTCTACGAAAACTGCGTCCTTGTCATTACCGAACTTTTTTTGTATTTGTTTTGCTCTTGTCTCTCGTCTAGCTTTATTGTGTTCGGGGTGCATGTTTTTTGGCAAGGGTGGTATCATCATTGTTTCCCTGGTCTCTTTTGGAATGTCCACCTTAACGCCGTGTTGCGTGTGATACGT